>PVKH010026998.1:0-13099 GCA_004027955.1 Chaetophractus vellerosus
GCCACATTCCTGGGTCTTCATTAAGGTTTCTCCTTGGACTTTGGGTCTGATCTCCAAAACCAAATTATTGCTTACTTCAACTTCTGACTTGGTTTTGCTCTTAGATTTTGCTTCCTTGAAACAGATGTTGGTACTGTTCTTTTCTTTGAGGGAACTCCCCTTTTCAGGTGCAGCTGTCCAAATAATCTCCATCTCCCAGACTCTGAATCTCAGAGGCATAACCTGAAACTGCTCCTGACCATGTACTTCCTGACATTACTGTGTTCTGCCATCCCTGGGTACAGTCAATGGAATAAAGGGAAAGACAGTGATTACTAAGGTGGAGTAGGGGAAGAAGGGGAGGAGGGTACTTTGTCCTTCATGTTCACAAAAGTCCTCAAATTTAAATTTCTGGTTTCTCTCATCTGATCACAGACACAGGTTAGAAAGAGGTTAGAAATGCAGATTAGAAAGAGAGCATCCATCCTATGATTTTTAGACTTGTGCATCATTATCAGATCACAATGCCTATTATGCAGTGAATTCATTCTTTAAAACATATCATAATCATCTTATGAATAGTACAATTATATTTCTTTGTGCATGTGTTAAAATTGTCAATTTGTTAAATGAAAATATTTGATAGGCATGTCCTGGTTTGTCATTTCTTCATTTTTATATACCTGGAGTCTTCAAAATAATGGAAATATCCCAGACCTCTATTTATTCCTGAGAAGCCCTGGGGAAAGAAAGGAGAGAAGAGGGAGTGGGGAAAAGAAATGGGAAAAAACAAGGGACAAGACAGCCAGTTTAGGTGCAGATGAAGAGATTTACTCTGTTTTTTCTTATCATCCTTGTATTGTCCCCTCCACCTATCCCCCCCCAAATTGAAATTATCCTTTCCCTTTTGCTCTCTATTGCCTGATTGTGCACTGATAAATACATGCAAATTAAAACATGCAGTGGACACTTTGTGGTTTCCTTGAGAACATTCTAAAGGACTTTATGAGATGTTAAAATACAAAGTGCCCAAATCCTTGCTTTTGTGACTTCACATAATACGCTCTCAATAAATAATTGTTCTATTGAATTCGAGTAAATGGGTTCTGACCACGTGGTGCATTCTCAAGTTTCCTCCAGAGTCCAGTAGTGAATCAATGAATTGCTGCGCCTACAGGGATCTATATGGATCATTTGGGAAGTAAGTTAACTTCCTTTCTCACTCATGACTCATCTAGTCGACCCTGTTCACTAATTGTACAAAAGAAATGTTTGACAAGTTGAGAGACCTGAGTTTCTAGTTCCAGCTCAGGATTTAACTAGCTGTATGATCTTGAGCAAGTTACTTTGCTATCCTCTGAAAACAAGACGTTGAATTATGATGTTAGGAAAGGTGTTCTCGAGATTTAGGTGTTTGTGCTTTAGTGATTTTATTTACTGTCCAAAAATGATGCTGTTTATTCCATATGATGCAAAAACCTCAATCCTACACATTTTTGCTGTCTGAGTACACCATTTCAGCATTTCTAAGGCAGATAATGTTGATAGATAAGGCTTCTTCCAAGCATACAACTGTGGAGGCCTTGTCTTTCTGAATACATTAACAGCTTATTTTCACTTGGTGTGTCAATACAGAGGTGATAGAAACTTGGCCTAAGGGATGGTTGATTAAGTAATGCTGATGATTAAGAAAACACGCAAATTTCCCAACAGAACCCAGTCCATTCCTAAGCTGCCATGATGAGATTTTTAAAAGTCTGACACTAGCTCTAGCCCACCTCTGGAGATTATGACCACATGTTTAGACACATTTATTATATCATAGTGGGAGTTGGTTGAAGGCACCAACCAATTGTGTTTTTTGCACCAGAATTTTCATCCATGTAGTAAAGGCACATGCCTTTTTTATTAGGAAGTGCATTTTGTTGATGAGGAAATACAGAAATAAATTTAAAATCTGACAAACAAGGAAATCAGGAAGATAATAAAAAAGGGGAAGTTATACTGCACTAATGTATCTTTATGAATGTGTGCTTTCTGTAGCTTCGAAGGCAAACATTTTGGATTTTGAATTGGCTCATAAATAAAGCTATCAATAGAGTGATAGTCATATAATTCTTAGAGAATGCATATATTGCTTAAATAATAAAAGCAGTTCTTTATTAATGAGTAGTGAAGCGCTGTTGATTATTGACCCAAAAAAATCAGTAAAGGAAGATTGTTAAAAAGAAAGCTTTCAAACCTATGCCACTCTCAGTAAAATGTGTTTTGCAGAAAAGGGGAACTGTTTTATTAGTATGCAGAAGCATCTTTCAATATTTTCTTTGCTAGCATTCAATGTTCATGGTGAAGAAAGTAGCTGTTTACATCCAATGTACCCTTTTCTTGGCTTCCTTCATCTTTAGCAGACTTTGAGAAAAGAACACATTTCTTTTACAAATACAATACAAAAATTCCTGCACTAGGGAATTGCTCTACCCTTTCAAATCTAACAAGCTGATGCAAGGCCTTTATTTTTTTCTCATTTCTTCTCCCTATAGCATATCACTGCATATATCACTACTGATGTATTAATAATATTTAATGATGATTATATTAGCAACATTATTAAAGTATTTTAATTCTCTTTCCCAATTAAATCCATTCCCTTGTGCTGAAAAGAAATCATTAGTAATTCCACATTGACTAACAGAATTTTCCAATTACTTTAATGTTGAATTTCCTCTGAATTCACAGAGATGTGGTAAATAAATACGGTCTTTTGCATATGGCATTTCAAACTCTTCCGTTTCAGCCTCTACATGTGTCATTTTTATGATCAGTCATAAGGAAAGGAAGAGAAAACTCCCAAAGTGTTGGAAGAGATTGGGAATTTGCACATCCATCTGCCAATTTCAACAAGGGGTTTCTTCAGAAATATGCAAGTGGGGTTGAGATTATGCTTTTCCTTGAGTTTCTTTTCTAGTATTTTAATGAATGCTGTTCATATTTACTTTTTTAATGAGTGTCCTTTGTTTTACTATCTAGCACAGTCACAATGTATTTATTAGGATGCTGCTACATTAACACACACCCCAATGTCTCATTGGATTAATAAAATCAATTTTTATTTCTCACTCATGGCCCAGTCCAATGAGTCATGTGGTAGTCCTGGAGGGCTCAACCCCAAGCTACGACCCAGGGACCAGGCTATTTCTATCTTGCAACTCAGACAACTCAGATTCCTTTGCTTCTAGCCTCAAGGAATGAAATTCTGATACAGGCTACAACATGGGTGAACCTTGAAAACATTATGCTAAATATAATGAGCCAGACACAAAATGACAAATATTGTATGATTCCACTTATATGAAATATCTAGAATAAGCAAATTCATAGAGATGGTAAGTAGAAGTAGATTAGCGATTACCAGGGGCTGTGAGTGTGGGAAGATGAATTGGGGAGTTATTGCTTAATGGCTACAGAATTTCTGTTTGGAATGATGAAAAAGTTTGATGATGGATGGTGGTGATGTTAGCCCAATATTGTAAATGTAATTAATGCCACTAAATTGTCACTTAAAAATGGTTTAAAAACCGCAAATTTTATGTTATATATATGTTACCACAATAATTTTTTTAAATTTAATAAGGCAGGGAATTATTTAAAAGTTTCATAAATATGTTAAATGTTTTAATTTAAACAGGTAAATGTATATTGTTTTACCAAGATTTTAATATAAATTCGAAGCCTATCATTTGTATATAGATGTATTGATTAAAAGGCTAACTAATTTTTCTTGCATAAGCTACACATGCATTATGTGTTTTCTACAATTTTTAGATTTGATTCTCTTAAAAAGGAGCAAATTTCCAACTCCCTCTATCTTTCTCAGTTTTCTCTCCCACACCTAAATTGACAGTGATTTTTAAAATGACTTATCTTACCAAGATTTTTTTAAGACATTCAGATTCATGTTTTTTACTTTTATGGTGAAATGTATCATACATATCATAATATATATCTACATAAAAATGTACTACCACTCAGTTTTAAAAACAGAATATTAAATTTCTGGCCATACTACCTGCCCCTCCCCATCATTCTACCCATTCTCCACCCCTTCATTTCCTTTCTTTTCTGTGTAGTTTTACTAGATGTGAGTACATCCCTGAAAATTGGCATTGTTTTATTTTGCTTTTGTTGCACTTTAGATACATGCAATAATAATACATATAGATATCAGTGACTTGCTTTTATGCTTTCAGAATTATGTTGGATTCTCTTTTCACTTTCTTCATTCTGTCTTTTGGTGTATAGTACAGGAGTTTAAAATTTCCACATAATGAAATTTATTGTTTTTCAACTTACAAATTGGAGTTTTATGTCTTGTTTAAGAAACCTTTATTTACCTATTCCCAGTTCATAAGAGAATTCTATATTGTTTAATTTTTGAAAAAAAATTCCTTTTACATTTAAGTAGGCTAGCTGAAGTTGATTTTTCTCTATGGTATGCACTAAGTTTCTTTTTTTTCAGTGAAGAACCTGTTGTCCCAGTGCCTTTTATTAAATGCTTTGTCATACTGCCACTAAGCTTCAATGACAGTTTTCTCATATGACAGTGTAGTAGTTTGAGATTTTTTATGAATCCCCAAAGAGAAAGATTAAGTTTTTGAACTGGTCTATTCCTGTGACACCAGCAGAGTGCATTAAATTCGGTTGAGGGCCCTTTGATTAGATGACTTGATAAGATTGTTTTAGGGCTTTTGATTGGACTACCTCAGCAAGGTGTGACTCAGGTTGAGGTTCTGCCCTCTTGCTGGGTCTGATATAAATGGATTCACAGGGAGAGATGGACCGGCAGGAAAAGGAAGCTGCCATATTTGATCCTGCCATGTAAGAGAGAGGACTAGAGAATTGCTTAATCCCGAAGCCTCAAGAAGCTGGACCTACAGGGCAGCTCGACAGAAAAACAGCCCTGCTATATGCCTGATGGCTGACAGCTGAACTTGGGAAGAGAGTGGACCAGCTGAGACTGATGTAGGAGGCATGGTAAGAGACAAGCCCTATGCCTGGTTGCCAACAGCTGAGCTCCAAGAGACAGTAGATTCTGGAGGGAAAGGCAGAGACCTCAGCAGAGATAGGTGGCTATCTTGCTTCAACACATGGCAGCTGACTTTGGTGAGAAAGCATCTCTGATGGTGCCTTGGTTTGGACATTTCACAACCTTGGAACTGTAAGCTTTTACCCCAAATTAATCCCCTCTATAAAATCCAACCCATTTCTGGCACTTTGCATCAGCAGCCCTTTGGCAAACTAAAACATCACAGTTTCCATAAACAATGGGTTTCTGGACTCTATTGTATTCTATTAGGTTATCTGCCTGTGAGCCTATAGAACACTGGTAATTGTATAACTTTATAAAAGTGTTGGTATTGTGTAGGAAACATTCTATAACTTTCCCTTTGTGGAAAACAGATAATTTTCTAATATTGAGGTCTCCTATCAAAGAACATGGTACAGATCTTTATTTACATATCTTACTGCCTTAAAATAGTTCATAATTTTATCCTTAAAAGTCTTTTCTTAGATTTAAGACTGGACATTTTATGTATTTCTTGATATTATGCATGTATATTTAAATTATACTTCTAACTAATTTTTGCTGACATGTAGACACATTAAACATTTACCTTAATAACTTAGTGGAGTCTTTTGGATTGTACACAATAATATAATTTGCAGATAATAGTTTTGTTTCTTGTAAATTTATGAGATAAATACAACTTGGTCATGAAAATATTTTCTAACCATGTTCAGATTCGGTTGGCTAAAAATTTAGTATTTCTACATTTATATTCATAAGAGATAATGGAGTATAATTTTTCTCTTTTGAACTGACATTGTTAGGTTTCAGTATCCAATTTATGGTTCAATAAATAAGATTTTTTCTCTACTCCAGGAAAAGTTTGTGTAAGCTTGGAATAGTTTGTCAAATTTGATAGAAACTATTAAATTTCATTATGTAATTATTCAGTTTTCTTATTTATTGGTGAATCAACTTTGGTACGTTATGTTTGTCTAGGAATTTATCCATATTTTCTCAGTTTTCAGGTGTTTTTGTCATGAAGTTTATCATAATATTCTTTTTTAAACATTTCTGCTGCATATTTAATTATATTATAGTTTCCATCTTTAAAATTGTTCATTTTTGCCTTATTTTTTCCTGATTACTCTTACTGGAGTCTTTCCTATTTTGAAGAACATTAGCTTCTTGGAAGACTGAATATTTGGCTTTGTTGATATTCTTTACAGTTCCTATTTCATTAATTTCTGCTATTATTTGTATTATTTCCTACCTTCTGTTTTCTTTGGGTTTGTTCTGGTGTACTGTTTCTAACTAAGTAGTTTGAGTACTTAATTCATTAATTTTCAGCTGTCCTTATTTTATAATGTAAGCGTTTAAGGCTATAAATTATCTAAGTCACATGTTAGCTACACACAATAAGTTTTGATAAATATTGCTTTAATTAATGTTCAATTCTAAGTATTCCCTAATTTCCATTGTGATTTGGGGGGGAGGCATAAATTATTTCATAAAGCATGTTTTTAAATTTCTAAACATACAGGTTCTTCTAGCTTTGTTATTGATTTCTGACTTAATTGCATTGGGATCAGAATATAAGTTGTACTTCATACTAGTTCTTTGAGGCTTTCTTTATGGCCTAACACACAGTTTTCACGAACATTCCATGTGTGCCAGGGAAGAATGTATATTCTGAAATTGAGAGGTGCAATGTTCTTGCTATTTCTAATTGTTCATAGTGCTGTTTAAATTTTCTCTGTGTTTACTGATTTTTGACTGCTTATTCTACCAATTATTGAGAAACTTCAGTTTAAGTACTCCGTTATGGTAGATTATCAATTTATAACTTTAGTTTAATAATAGGCTTCCAAATAACCTTTTGAGTTGGCAGTTGGATATAGGGAGTTCAGAGGAGAGGTCCAATGTGGAAATGCAAATCTAGGAACCATTTCATATAGGTAATCTTTCAGGACAAGAGACTGGATGAGATCACCTAGGGAGTGAATATAAGAAAGAAGAGAAGTCCGAGAAGGCACTCCAGTGTTTATAGGCTGGAAAGATGGGGAGAAACAACAAAAAAACAAAACAAAACCTGGAAACAGAGAAATAGGAGGTAAATTCAGAGAGAGTGATATCTTGAAAGCCAAGTGAAGAAAATGTTTCATTGAACAGAAAGTGATTAACTGCATCAAATGTTTCTAAAGCAAAATAAGATGAGGACAAATAATTGAGCAACTGACCTAAAGGCTCTTTTGGCATAGCTCTCAATTGGGAGTAGAAGCCTGTGAGTGATGCAAGGGAATTGCTATTGCTAGCTAGTAGCATTTAGGGTTCTGGGGTTCTGTCTTTGCCATCAAAGTGTCAAAGGAGAGCCTGGCACATGAACTCAGACTCTCCTTCTCTGTTCAATCTTGCCACACACCCACCTTTCCTCTGATGTAGCCGACTGCCCCTCTGTGGTTCATAGAAGCCTGTGAGGTAACTTCCTCCAGAAGCCTGTGAAGAGAGTGGGGCAAGAGCCTTTGTACCCTCAGAGTTCCAGTCTGCAGGCCAAAGCCCTTCCTCTTCTTCCCAGGATGGAGATCACAGCATTGCTCCTTCTGTTCCTTCATCTGGTGGGCTCTGCCCATAATTCCCAGGGGCCAGAGGCTTTTTCCAGTATCGATAGCATAAAGAGATATTCTTTTCTACACTGGTAGAGAAACACGTGGTCCATGCAATTGTGAAATGTGAGCTCAAGAAGTTTGAAGAGGCTAATGTTTGGATAACTTAAAATCCATAATGATAGTATAACCCCCTTGCTACATATGTGCAGTGGGGTATTATTTGGCCACAAGAAAGAATGAAGTTCTGAGATATGCTGTTTTAGTTTACCAAAGGGCTACCTATGCAAAGTACCAGAAAATGTGTTGGCTTTTTTAAAGGGGATTTTTTGGGGTAAAAGCTTACAGTTCCAAGGTTGTGAAATGTCTAAACCTAGGCACCATCAGAGATGCTTTCTCACCAAAGTCAGCTGCCATGTGTTGAAGCAAGATGGCCACCTATCTCTGCTGAGGTCTCTGCCTTTCCCTCCAGAATCTACTGTCTCTTGGAGCTCAGCTGTTGGCAACTAGGCATGGGGCTTTCTTTTACCATGCCTCCTCTATCAGTCTCAGCTGGTCCACTCTCTTCCCAAGTTCAACTGTCAGCCATCAGGCTTATAGCAGGGCTAGTCTCCTGTTGAGCTGCTCCATGTGCCCAGCCTCTTGGGGGCTTCATGCTTAAGCAATCCTCTCTCTCTCACTGCAGAATGGACAAAATGCCAGCTCCCTTTTTCCCCTGTCTACGTGGGTCCATTTATATAGGACTCAGCAAGGGGGTGGGAACTCAACCTGAGTCACGCCTCACTGACTTAGTCCAATAAAAAGCCCTACAGCAACCTCATCAAGTAATCTAATCAATGGCCCCTAACTGAATTCAATGCAATCAAAGGGTATCACACCCAGAGGAATAGATTAGTTTATAAACATAATCTTTCTCTCTTGGGGATTCACAAAATAATCTCCACTGCCACACATGCTAAAATAAAACACAGAAGAGCCTTGAAAACATTATGCTTGGTGAAATACCAAGACACCAAGGATAAATATTGTACAATGTCACTTATAAGAGATGTCTAGAAATAGCAAATCCGCAGGAACAAAAAGGGGATTATAGGTTACCAGGTGTTGGGAGGAGGGGGAAGGTAGAGTGTTTGGTGGATATGGAGTGTGTGTAAATAAAATTAATTTAATTTAAAATTATATTCAAAATAGAAAAAAAATAGTATGACTTCCCAATCTGAAGTAGCTCTATTATCTTTCTTTTCTTTCTTTGTGACATGTTATTTTTCATCATTGCATTTGTCAAAATTTGAAATCATATATTTATTTAGGGGATTGTTAATGCTTATCTTTCTTTCTCCATATTTCCTAAATGTTGTTTTCACTCACCATAGTTTACTATAGCTTAACACTATATCTGTAAACATAAATAAATATTTGTTGGGTGAAAAAAATATCCATAATGTTTGCCTTCTGGAAACATTTTTCAGTGGAAAAGCTGAATTCCCCATTTTGCTCCTCCCTCCCACATGGACACACAGACTGGTTCTTGGCTAGGCCTTGGAGGACGACGGCTGCATGAGGCAGGCCTTTAGAGAGAGATTAAAATGTAACCATTGAATGTGAAAGTTTTAGGAACATATAGCATAAAAAATTCTTACTTCTAGCCATCAGATATTCCACTCAATGGATGATGGACTCAGGATAACTCAACCAGTGCATAGTGGAAGGGGCAGTATCTCCTTTAGACTTGGGTAAAATATGCCCCTGCCCTGCATCCTGCAATTTAGGGCACACAGCTCTGGTCCTTCTCTGTACATGTCCCTCTCTATTGAAAGAGCAGTCCCAGGGGCCTAAAGAACAGGCCTACCAGGAATCCGCATGCTACACCCAGTTCTAGACCACATTCTAGATATCTGTGTCCCATGGTTCAAAGCCTGTTTCCAGGACTCATGCAGAATCCTTCTCCAAGTCTGTCATCGAAGGACAGCACATACCTCACAAGAACACAGTTCTAGGTCCTAGGTGTGGCCAAGGGATGGCGGAGGCAGGGGGTGTGATGGAGCTTGGCCATGTAGACAGGAGAGTCCAGATGTGTTGCATGATGTGAGATAGAATCAGGTGTGGGACAAGTTGCATTGGGCTATGCTTGAGATCTCCCCATACCAATGCAATCCAGCATGGAACTAGGGGGATTCCAAGAACTCTTAAGTTCAAAATTGATCTTCCAGGTAGTTGTTGTGAAGTCGTCTTTGCCAAGGTAGGAAGAAAAAACATTTCTTATTTAACATTTTGTTAGACTGGTTTATAAATTATATTTATATATATATTGCATTTCTTGCTCTGGACCCTACGAATGTTAGCGATGGGGTGAGGGGGGAGTTTATTAAGGCTAGTTGTGTGTGTGCATGAAATAATGTGTAAAATAATTGTGTGTATATAAAATAAAAGTAATAAAAATAAATGGTTTAGCTGTCTATTTGAGTAAGGAACAGTATCTTGCTAGACTCCTTTCCAAGCACAGGGCCCTGAGCAGCCACTTTAACTGCCTCATCCAAGGTCCTGCCATCCCACTGGTTTGCTCACTCTTCTGCACAGACCCCTTCCCCAAGAACAACTCCCTCCACAGACTTTGTGACTAACCAACTTTCTGTATTTCTCTCATCTTCCTGCTGAGCTGAAATGTTCCATCTATCTAGCTCCCATATGCTCTACATGTAGTAAAAACCTCCTCATCTTTCCAGGCCTAACTCAAAGCCCATCTCCTTAAAACCTCTTCCACTGTTTTAGCCCTTGTTGATTTCTGTTTGTCTTTCTGTTCCTGTCTCTCCCAGTAGCATGTGAGCCCCTGCGGTCAGGAAGCATATCTGATTCATTTTTGTTTCTCCAGGTCTTGCCCAGAATTCCACACATTACAGGCTTTTGTTGAAGGCCTTTAGGATAAATACCTTCCCGGATTCTTAAAGCATATGTATCTAGTATCCATTAACTTTGGATGAAATATTGAAGGTATGCAGGAAGTATTGAATATGAGCTCTTTCTCCTCAGTATTTTCTATTGTACCAACTGATTTAAGATTCTAAAACCGGTCCTCTAGATATCTCACTGTGCATCTTTCAGAGTAACTAGCTAAGTTGTGAAGTTAAAACTTGATGTCTGGTGTAATGGTTTGAGTTTGATTTAATTATGAATTCCAAAAATATAGATTAGATTATGTTTGTAAACTAATCTGTTCATCTGGGCATGATTAAGTTATGAGTAGGGCGTTAACTGCCACGTCAGTGAGACGTTGAGCCCCACCCCTCGGTGGGCATGGTCTCAAGTATAAAAGGCTAGATAAGAGGCAGCAGACTGAGAGAAGCAGAGATTGGAGAGAAGCAGATTGAGAAAAGCAGATTGAGAGCAGAGATTTAGAGAAGCAGAGATTTGGAGAGGCAGATTTGAGAAGCAGTTCTGATGCTGGAGTGAGCCGTTCGCCCGATAGTCTACAGCTGCCTTGTGGAGAGATGCAAAAGCATAGAGAGCCTCATGGTCTACAGCTGAACTCGTGAAGGAAACATAAGCTAAGCCCAGAGAGAAACACAGCCCAGGGAACAAAGGAACCCGGAAGCCTGAACCCTGGAGACGTCGGCAGCCATCTTCCTCCAACACGTGGACTTTGGTATGGGAAGAAATTTATGCTTTGTGGCCTGGTAACTGTAAGCTTCTACCCCAAATAAATACCCTTTATGGAGACCGACCAATCTTTGGTGTATTTCAAAAGGCACTCCTGTGGCTGACCAAAACATCTGGTAATTCCTTAAGTTGATTGGAGAGGGAAGGATGTGAAAACAATGATTTAGGATGAGAATGGAGACAGACACCTCTAAAACGATGGCAAAGTATGTCTCATTTCCACAGATGTATTTTGGTAAAGAGGAAGGGAGGGAAAAATTGGAGATTAGAAATTATCTCATGATCCTGCAGTGAGAATTCTATTTCAATTTTTTCTTCCCTGTCACTATCCTTATTTTTAGGATTCAAAATTATCTTTGAGGTGATCTCCTGTTCGTACAGTCTGTCATACTGCTTGACAGTTGCATATTTCTATCTAGTTTATACAACTCACAAATATCTTCCTAAGCATCACTCTTGTCTTGAAAAAATAATGCTGGCAATTTTTTTACTCTATTATCCGATAGCCTAATGGCAGAGCTTTAACAATCCTACCTACTAATTCTCATTTGTCTTTGGAATAATTTTTTTCTGAACTTTAACACAGCAGTGAATTAATTTCATTATGACTTTAATTAAGTTTTTTTTAGAAAAACATAATTACAGATAATATAGTTGAAATGGCTAAAAAGAGTCAGTATCAAGCCAAAAAGCACAGTGTGATTAGGCAATATATCAGGACAACACTTTTTCTCACAATTCAAGTCAAATAAAAATGAGGAATAGAGAGTGAGGTGGTGGCTCAGACAAGGAAACCTACTGCAGTCATGCCTCCTTCACATCAGTGCAAAGGGCTAGGCTGGAGGGTGAGGCAAGCCAGGAATGGGATGTAGTAGAAGCAGATCTAGTAGAAGTGTAAGCAGTGGGACTTGCATGCATTTTTAGGTCAGAGAGAACAGGGTACAAATTCTGCTTACTTAGGTCTTGGGCAACTTAACCTCTCTGAACCTCAATTTCTTCATGCTTTATTAACTTTTCAGATAACATGAAACCAGGATAATGGGCAATATTTGGAATAACAGTATGTATAACCAAATAAATCTCAACAGGTTGCAGCAAAGAGGTGCAATCTCAAAAGATATTTAATAAGGAAATATGTAAATTCTAGTCTTATGATTAAAAGGCATATATCATCAAGCACCCAAATGCAGTACTAATTACATGGACACGTGGAATGAGACCAACAGAATTTCTTGTAAAAGAAAGAATACACAAGCTTTTAACTATCACACACACATGCACACACACTTTACAAAGAAAATGACATGTAAATCAAGCTTTGGAGGTCAAATTTGAGTTCCCAAGAAATGACTTATAGTAAAGGATGGAGTATGCTTATTACTCTAGAGTGATCGATGGGTAGAAATATTAGAGAAGACTTAGATCAATGGAAGACATGTCTAACTGTCAGAATTGACAAGAATAAAATGGTCTATGTTTCTAGAGCTAGTGAGCTCCCTATGCCTGGAAGTATTCAAGCAAAATCTGCTCTGAAGGCAATAGAGCATAATGGCTAAGAGCATGCAGTCTGGAGACACACTGCCTGCTTTGAAACCTGACTCTACTCCTTACAAACTGTTTCTCCATCTGTAAAACAGAGATAAAAGCATTGCTTACTTCATAGGGTTGTTGTGAAGATTAAATAATTAACAAATGTAAAGTGCTATGTACGTTTTAGACATTATTAGTCATAGTACTTCTTGGAGGGGTTGTTGTAGAAAGAATCAATGCTTAGCAGAAGAGTTTGTTTGAATGATCA
>PVKH010026999.1:0-13098 GCA_004027955.1 Chaetophractus vellerosus
CCACTCGCGGGCGGCTCTGCTCTGTTTGCGGGCGTCTTGCCCTGCCCGTGGCAGCTTTTTGCCCTCTGCCTCACCCATGGCGGCTTGCCCTCTCAAGACGGTCTGCCCACTCGGAGAGGCCTCGGGAACTGAACCCAGGGCCTCCCATGTGGTGAACCGGCGCCCTATCCACTGGGCTACAGCCGGCCCCCTGGAGAACTTTTTAAAAGGAAAGTTTCTTGTATCACAGATATGTTACCAAAATAAAAAGTTTTTTTAAAGTGTCTCATTTAATATGCCTAAGGTAAAGACCAAGAATTTGCATTTTAACAAGTTCCCAGCTGTTGGTGGTTGGGGGTCCATACTTAAGAATCACTGTACTAAGAGAATTCCCTTCTATTGTCTTGGTAGCCCTGTGGTTCCCCAAACTGGAACTAAATTTCATGACCAAGTAGGCCTGTGCATCTTGTTAAAATGAGGACAGCATAATATCAGCATCAGGCAACAACGTTGGTGCTTTATTATAGGTAACTAAGGAGGCCCCTGGGGCTCAGGGAGTGATAAACAAGTGTAAATTTGTTGATGCTGTAAATATTCTGTATGTTTTTATTTTTAGCATAAAAGTGAAGAAACTTATTTTGTTGTTGGTGAGAGCAGAGAATACCAATTCGAAACAGCATATAGCCCAAAACATGCAACATAAAAACATCTTTGAAAGAAATATCGAGATGGTAAATGTATGGACGACTCCCAAGCATTGTGCAAATGGCTGAGCATTTCTGGATCTTTGGTTGGCCATAAACTTAAGGAATGATACTAGATCTATGTTTATACCAGCTTTACCATTTTTTCATATGCAAGTATCCCCCTCTTAGGTTTTTTTCCTTTGGAGTGGTTCTGGGTGTTTTTTGTTTGTTTGTTTTGGCTATTATTATAAAGCTGCATTGCATGTCTTTGTTTTCTTGCCTGTATGTTTCTGTAGGATGAATTCCTGGATGTGGAATTACTGTGCCAAAGGGATAAGTGTAAAACTAATATATAGTGCCAGTTTGCATACAAAAATTATATTAATTTATATTCTAATTATTTATAAATATAAACTCCAATCAGTAGTGTTGAGAAAGCTATTTCAGTAATCCACCCTAAAACCCCACTTGCTAGCATGCCATTTTGCATAAGCTCTCAATAAACTTTAAAATATTAATTTGGATTAAGTAATTTTAAACCTGGATAATTTTCACTTTCTACCTCCTACGATTCTATAGCACAAAATGTGCAAGAGGATTCCACTTTATCAATATAGCACTAGGGGGTGGATGTGGCTCATGGGGGCAGATGTGGCTCAAATGGTTGGGCCTGCATCTCCCATATGGAGGACCTGGGTTCAATCCCCTGGACCTCCCGGTAAAAATTTTAAAAAAAGGAGTGTGGAAGGCACGCAGGCCACCAGGCCCTGTGCCTGGATGCGCCACCAGGACCCTGGAGTGGGTGAGCCCCACAGTCCCTGCGCGTGGGTGTGCCCACGTCAGGCCCCCCAAACCACTCAGCAAGATGATGACGTAACAGGAGAGTGACATGAGATAGCCAAGACGAGTCGCACTGAAAACCAGGAACTAAGTTGGCACAGGCGGTAGGACACCTCTCTCCCACATCAGAGTTTCCCAGGATTGAATCCTGGTGGAGACAGGAAGAGAAAGGTGAGAAGAGAGGGCAGAAAACAGACACAGAACTGCCCAGTAAATGGACACACAAACAGCAAGAATGGGGGAGGGGGTAAAAAATGGTTAAAAGTAAATAAATAAATCTTTTTTTTTTTATTACCCCCCCCCCTTTCTGCTTGCTCTTGCTCTGTGGCCATTCCTGTGTTCCTCTCTGTCTGCTTTGTCTCCCCCCTGCCCCAGCTGTGGCGACACGCCGAGACCGGTCACTGCGCAGGCGGCTTTGCCCCGCTTGTGGTCGGCTTCTGCTTCCATTCATGGGCGGCTCTGCTTCAGTTCGTGGGTGGCTGGCTGCGCTCCGTTTGCAGGCGACCTGCCCTGCCCTTGGCGGCTTTGCCCTGTCCGTGGCAGCTTTTTGCGCTGCCCACGGTGGCTCCGCCTGCCCGCAGCGGCTTGCCCTTCTCAAGGCGGTCTGCCCACTAGGAGAGGTCCCCGGGAACCAAACCCGGGGCCTCCCATGTGGTATACCGGCGCCCTATCCACTGGGCTATACGGCCGGCCCCAATAAATAAATCTTAATATATATATTCAAGATTTTGTACACTCCCACCCAGCCTTGTGCCACCAACCAAAAGAAGGAATTTATGTAATAGGAAAAAGATGCCCCCCTTTTTAACACACTTTACTACTAGGTGCCAGAAAATGTGTCATAATTATATAAGTTTACAGTGTCAAGGTGACGCCCAGGTTTGTGCAATAACAACTGGCACGATTGTAAGCTCCTCCCTGCACCACTTTAACAAGCTGTGATTCACAATGTTGGTTCTGTATCATTTCTTGAAATATGAAGTTGTAAGCCTAAAATTATGATTAACACTATTGAGCGCTTACTATGTCAGACACTTCTAACCATTTTTATTAACTGCTTTAACAACCCTTTCTGATACATTCTATTATACCTGCTTTATACTTGAGGAAATTGATAACAAAGAGAAGTTAAGTAACTTGCTTGATGCCATTCAATCATTAGTAATGGTGGGGGTATGATTTGAATCTAGCCAGACTTCCTCTAAAGCTTGTGCTTATTGATTCTGATAAATGCAAGCTATTCTTTGTTGGAACATTTTTGTAGCAATCTGAAGAATACTGGAATCTTGTCATTTGAAAATCAGAATGAATGGTTTGAGTCCAGCAATGAACTGTGCTTGCTATCCCTGTAGAGACAGGTTGGCAGTAAGGTCTATGGAGTGGTAGTGCATTAGAGATTTCTCACAGATCCTGTGGGACCAAAGGCTGGCATTTGCTATTCTCAGATTTAAGCCATGCCCCCAAAGCCTGCAGGCCACCAGGGCAGTAGCTTTGGAAATGGATCACTAGAATTCTGTAGAGTACAATGCTGGTATAAGCCAAATGGTCCCTAGTACTCGGCTGGTCAAGATATTCCCTTAGTTACCAAGACCTATGAATGCTTTGGCAATTCCTGCTGTGTCAAAAAATGTAGTCCTCAAAGTTAGAAGATATTTGTATAGCAGTGAGTGTATCCCTAAAGTAACCAAAGGTGAACAAACCCTTATCAAAACTACAGTCTGATTACTCAGGATGTGGCAATACTTGAGAACTAATAGTTATAAATGAGACAACAAAGAATGGCATCACATCTTTCAAAAATTTGGTCTGCTTGTCTGTACTAGTGGAAAGGAATAGATTTTAGAGGTAGAAGGGATCAAAGCAATCACCTAGTACAACTCTGTCATACTATAAATGAGGACACTGAGGGCCAGACAGAACTTCACCATATGTGTGTACAATATGCTGGCATATTCCAAAGACTTTAGGCCTTCCTTTCCCTCAGCATCAGAGAGAAGGCAATTTGTTTGTTTGTTTTGTTTTTTTAATTTTCGGGAATTGTTTACTTGTGTAATGGTGTGTTACAAATATTGAAGATTTAAACGTTTTGTCCAAATTTCCCCAAAATATGATCATTTGAGCCTGCTTCCCATGAGAAGCTAAAGATGCAAACCAAATATCCAAGTACATTCAAGAGAAATATAGGGGAAACTTTGGAATCCCAAGACCTCAAAATCTTGATTCTTAATCTGTTATTTCCTTCCTGTGAAATCCCTAATTTCTTTTTTTTTTTTTACTTTACTTTGTACATTTAATAATTGAAAATATAAACCATGAAAAACTGAAAAGTAAACACAGATGAATAAATATATATGTTTCTCAATTAAATGTACTGGATACATATAAAAATTTTTTTGAACCAAACCATATGTTACACAATATATTTGGTTCATAGTAATGCATTCATACAGTATTTGTCCTTTTATGTCTGGTTTGCTTTGCTCAACATAATGTCCTCCAGGTTCATCCATGTTGTCATATGCTTTACAACTTCATTTCTTCTTATAGCTGCATAATATCCCATAATGTGAATACACCACAGTTTGTTTATCCATTTGACTGTTGATGGACACCTGGGTTGTTTCCAGCTTTTGGCAATGGTGAATAATGTTGCTATGAACATCGGTGTGCAGGTGTCTGTTCGTGTCACTGCTCTCAGATCTTCTGGGTATATATGCAGTAGTGGTATTGCCGGGTCACGTGGCAAGTCTATATTCAACTGCTTTAGGAACTGCCAAACAGTCCTCCATAGTGGCTGTACCATTCTGTATTCCCTCCAACAGTGAAGAAGTGTTCCTATCTTTCCACATCCTCTCCAAAACTTGTAGTTCTCTGTCTTTTTAATACTGGCCATTCTGATTGGTGTGAAATGGTATCTCATTGTAAATTTGATTTGCATTTCACTAATCATGAGTGATGTTGAGCATTTCTTCATTTGTTTTTTTGGCCATTTGTATTTCTTTGGGGAAATGTCTATTCAAGTCTTTTGCCCATTTTTTAATTGGGTCGCTTGTCTTTTTATTGTTGAGTTGTAACATCTCTTTATATATCCTGGATATTAAACCCTTATCAGATAAGTGATTTCCAAATATTTTTTCCCATTGAGTTGGCTGCCTTTTCACTCTTTTGACAAAGTCCTTTGAGGTGCAAAAGTGTTGAATTTTGAGGAGGACCCATTTATCTATTTTTTCTTTTGTTTCACGTGCTTTGGGTATAAGGTCCAAGAAACCACCACCTACTACAAGGTCTTGAAGATGTTTCCCTACATTTTCTTCTAGTAGTTTTATGGTCCTGGCTTTTATATTTAGATCTTTGATCCATTTTGAGTTGATTCTTGTATAGGGGGTGAGATAGGGGTCCTCTTTCATTCTTTTGGTTATAGATATCCAGTTCTCCCAACACCATTTGTTGAAGAGACTGTTTTTTTCCCATTAGCATGGGCTTGGTAGGTTTGTCAAAATCCAGTTGACTGTATAGGTGAGGGTTTATTTCTGGGTTCTCAATTCTATTCCATTGATCAATGTGTCTATCTTTATGCCAGTACCACGCTATTTTGACCACTGTAGCTTTGTAATATGTTTCAAGGTCAGGCTGTGAAATTCCTCCCATGTTGCTCTTCTTCTTCTTCTTCTTCTTCTTTTTTTTTTTAAATTATCATTATTTTTTACTTTAAAAAATTATTTTAAAAGATGCTTAGATTACAAAAGTGTTACCCAAAAATTATAGGGATTCCCATGTTCCCCAGCTCCCACACCTCTCACAACCTCCCACATAAACTTCTTTCATTAGTGTGGCACATCACCTGCAATGGATATACACATCCTTGAGCTTTGCCACTAAGCATGGACCATAGTTCACATTGTAGACCACACTCTCTCCCACACAGTTCTGCATGTTATATGCTGATGTAAAATGGCCTATATCTGTCACTGTAATGTCATTCAGGATAATTCCCAAGTCCTCTCCCTGCCCCCAAAGCATCCAGTGGCCACTGGCTCCACATCAATCTTGTAATTTCTTCTGTTGCTTGACTCACAATATGTCTACAACAGATTACCAGTAAGTCCACTCTAGTCCCTAGCTCTTACCCCAATACTGAGGAGCCTAGGATGGTGATGTCCACTCTACCTCAAGTGAGAAGGGGCTTATATCCCATGGATAAGATGGATGGGATTATCCTGCCTGCAGCTACAGACTCTCTCATTCCCTGGGATGGCCGTTGTCCATCATCATCTCCCTGACAGGTTTCTTGGGTGAGTCCATTGAGCTGTAGAGTAGGAGTTGCTCACTCTTCATTTTTAGAATGCTTTTAGCTATTCGGGTGCACTTACCCTTCCAGATGAATTTGGTAATTGCCTTCTCTAATTCTGTAAAGTAAGCTGTTGGGATTTTGATTGGTATTGCATTGAATCTATAAATCACTTTGGGTAAGATTGACATCTTCACGATATTTATTCTTCCAATCCATGAACACGGAATGCCTTTCCTTTTCTTTAGGTCTTTTAAAATTTCTTTTAGCATTGTTTTGTAGTTTTCTGCATATAAGTCCTGTACTTCTTTGGTTAAATTACCTCCTAGGTATTTGAGTCTTTTTGTTGCTATTGAAAATGGAATTTTTCCCCTGATTTCCTCCTCAGGTTGTTCAGTACTAGTGTACAAAAACATTACTGATTTTTGCATGTTGATCTTGTGTCCTGCCACTTTGCTGAACTTATTTATTAGTTCAAGTAGCTTTGTCGTGGATACTTCAGGATTTTCTAAGTACAGGATTATGTCATCCGCAAACAGTGAGAGTTTTACTTCCTCTTTTCCTATTTGGATTCCTTTGATTTTTTTTTCTAGTCTAATTGCCCTAACTAGAACTTCTAGTACAATGTTGAATAACAATGGTGACATTGGGCATCCTTGTCTTGTTCCTGATCTTAGAAGGAAAGCTTTCAACCTTTCCCCATTGAATATGATGTTGGCTGTGGGTTTTTCATATATACATTTTATCATATTGAGGAATTTTCCTTTATTCCAATCATTTGAAGTGTTTTTATCAAAAAAGGATGCTGGATTTTGTTGAATGCCTTTTCTGTATCAATTGAGATTATCATGGTTTTTTTTTTTCTATCAATTTGTTAATGTGATGTATTACATTGATTCATTTTCTTATGTTGAACCAGCCTTGCATACCAGGAATAAATCCCACTTGGCCGTGATGTATAAGTCTTTTGATATGCTGTTGGATTTGATTTGCAAGTATTTTAAGAATTTTTGCATCTATGTTCATTAGAGAGATGGTCTGTAATTTTCTTTTCTTGTAGAATTTTTATCTGGCTTTGGTATTAGGATGATGTTGGCTTCAAAAATGTGTTGGGTAATTTTCCCTCCTCAATTTTTTGGAAGAGTTTAAACAGGATTGGTGTTAATTCTTTTCTCAATGCTTGGTAGAATTCACCTGTGAAGCTATATGGTCCTGGCTTTTCTTTGCTGGGAGATTTTTGATGATGGATTCAATCTCCTTAAATGTTATTGGTTTGTTAAGTTCTTGTATTTCTTGTAGCATCAGTGTACATTGGTTGTGCATTTCTAGAACTTTGTCCATTTCATCCAGATTGTCTAGTTTGTTGGCATATAGTTTCTCATAATATCTTCTTATGATTCTTTTTATTTCTGTGGGGTCATTTGTAACTTCCCCCTTTCGTTTCTGATTGTATTTATTTGCATCTTCTCTCTTTTTTTCTCTGTTAGTCTAGCTAGGGGTTTGTCAATTTTCTTGATCTTCTCAAAGAACCAGCTTTTGGTTTTGTTGATTTTCTCTATTGTTTTCTGTTCTCATTTTCATTTAGTTCTGCTCTAATCTTTATTAATCCTTTCCTTCTGCTTGCTTTGGGATTGGTTTGCAGTTCTTTTTCTAGTTTCTCTAGTTGTTCAGTTAAATCTTTGAGTTTAGCTCTTTCTTCTTTTGTATTATAGGCATTTAGGGCTATAAATTTCCCTCTCAAGCTTGCCTTCGCTGTATCCGATAAGTTTTGATATGATGTGTTCTTATTTTCATTTTTTCTCAATATATTTACTGCTTTCACTTGCAATTTCTTTGACCCACCGATTATTTAGTTGTTCAGTCTCCACACATTTGCGAATTTGCTTTTTTCCTGTCTATTACTGATTTCTAGTTTCATTCCATTATGATCTGAGAAGGTGCTTTTTATAATTTCAATCTTTTTATATTTATTGAGAGCTGATTTGTGACCTAACATGTGGTCTATCCTGGAGAAAGATCCATGGGCACTTAAGAAGAATGTATAACCCACTGAATTTGGATGCACTGTTCTGTATATGTCTGTTAGGTCTAACTTGTTTATCATATTGTTCAAGTTCTCTGTTTCCTTGTTGATCTTCCATCTAGTTGTTCTATCTAATGATGTGAGTGGGGTGTTGAAGTCTCCAATGATTTTTGTAGAAATGTCTATTTCTCCCTTTAGTTTTGCCAGAGTTTGTCTCATATATTTTGGGGCACCCTGGTTAGGTGCGTAGTTATTTATGACTATTATATCTTCCTATTTTATTTTATTTTTTTTTAAAGATTTATTTATTTTATTACATATCTCCCCTTCCCCCCGCTGCGGCGACGTGCCGAGAGTGGTCACTGCGCAGGCGCGGCTTTCCCCGCTTGTGGGCGGTCTCTGCGTCCGTTCACGGCTGGCGCTTGCTTCAGTTCGCGGGTGGCTGGCTGCGCTTCATCCGCGGGAGACCTGCCCTGCCCGTGGCGGCTTTGCCCTGTCCGTGGCAGCTTCTTGCCCTGCCCACGGCGGCTCCGGCCCGCCCATGGCGGCTTGCCATTCTCAAGGTGGTCTGCCTGCTAGGAGAGGTCCCCGGGAATCGAACCCAGGGCCTCCCATGTGGTATGCCGGCGCCCTATCCACTGGGCTATCGAGCCGGCCCCCCTATTTTATTAATATATAATGGCCTTCTGTATCTTTTATAACTTTTTTTGCATTTAAAGTCTGTTTTGTCTGATATTAATATATCTACCCCTGGTCTTTTCTGATTACTCTCATGTGGAGTATTTTTTTCCAACTTTTTACTTTCAGGCAGTTTGTATCCCTGGGTCTAAGGTGAGTTTCTTGCAAGCAGCATATGGATGACCGATGTTTTTTTATCCATTCTGTCAACCTGTATCTTTTGATTGGGGAGTTTAATCCATTCACATTCAATGATACTACTGGAAATGCACTGTTTACTTCCTCCGTTTTATTGTTTGGTTTTCATATGTCATCTTTTTTTGGTCTCTCTTTTTATTCTTTTGGTTATCCTTTCTGCTATTCGTTCTTCTATACTCTCCTCCAAGCCTGTCTCTATTGTCTTTTTCTTTCAGGTTCTAAGGCTTCCTTTAATATTTCCTGCAAAAGTGGATTCTTTTTTACAAACTCTCTTAGTTTCTGTTTGTTTGTGAATATTTTATACTCACCTTCCTATTTGAAGGACAGTTTTCCTGGATAAAGAATTCTCGGCTGGCAGTTTTTCTCTTTCAGTTTCCTAATTGTATCATACCATTGTTTCTCGCCTCCATGGTTTCTGAAGAGAAATCTGCACTAAGTCTTACTGGACATCCCTTGTACGTGATCGATTGCTTCTCTTGCTGCTCTGAGAATTTTCTCTTTATCTTTGACATTTTATATTCTAAGTAGTATGTGTCTTGGGGTAGGTCTATTTGGATTTATTCTGATTGGGGTACGGTGTGCTTCTTGGACATGTAGGTTCATTTCTTTCATGAGACTTCACAAATTTTCAGCTATTATTTCCTCAAATACTCTTTCTGCCCCTTTTCCCTTCTCTTCTCCTTCTAGAACTCCCATGACACGTATGTTGTTGCATTTTGTGTTGTCATTCAACTCTCTGAGCCCCTGCTCAGTTTTTTCCATTCTTTTCTCTCTCTGTTCTTTTCTCTTTTCAATTTTAGCTGCTCCATCCTCAGTATCACTTGTTCTTTCTTCTATCATTTTGAGTCTGCTGTTGTATACCTCAAATTTGTTTTTGGCCTCACCTATTGTGTCTTTCATTCCCATGAGCTCTGTTACTTTTCTGTTCAGGATTTCAAATTCTTCTTTGCGTTTGCTCAATGTCTTCTTGACAACTATATTGTCTTTCAATTCATTAATTTGAAATTGGAAATTTGTGCTCATCTCGCTGATTAGTTCTCTCAAATTCTGCATCTCTTCTGGGACTTTGATGTATTCCTTTTCTTGGGCCATGTCTTCTATTTTCTTAGTTTCTTAGTTTCTGGCTCATAATTTTTTGCTGGTGTTTAGGCATCTGGTTAGGATGTAGTTTACTCAGATGGTCAATCTCTTTCTCTTTTATAGAGTTTTAGTGGCAGGAGGCTGTGAGTTACCACAGCTCTTTGATTTTTGTCTCAACCTGGATTGTTAGGATTGTCCTGCTGGTTACTCAAAACTGGGCACTGGACCCAGTAATTGGTTGTAGAGTCGCTTCCTTGGGCAGGGAGGCTATAGAGGCCAGGAAAAGCCTCTCCTACTTATTTTTAATTTTCTTATGTGCAATTCCTTAGTCTGCCAGGAGATGGCGCTCTTTGGCAGCTCTCAATTCAGTGTGTGGTCAGGTTTTATTTGTGGCAACACAGACCAGATCAATGTGATAGAGCTTTCTCTCTGGAGGCTAGGAGCCTTGTAATTCAAAATTTCTGAGACAGTTCTCTGGTCTTCTGGCAGCTCCCTCCCTTTTCCCAGCCAGGAAATATTTCCATTCCCCTCTGAGTCCTCACCAATCAGTCCCTGTTAGTAGAGGAGGAGATTGGGAAGGTTGTATATCTTTAGCCCCTTGCAGGCTCCAAGGCAAACAATGGCACAGCCCCACCCAGCCTGGAAGGGCTCTCAGGACACAACAGACCAAACCTGCCAGTCAAAAGCAGAGTCAGCCCCAGGCTCTCTCTCCCCTCTCTTGTGAAGTCCTCAACAATTAGTCTAGGCTAGAAGAGAGGGAGATTGTGAGAGCCGGATTTCTCCAGTCCTTTGCTGGCTTCCAGAGCAAACCACCCTGTGGTCCCACCTAGCCTGGAAGGGCCGATGGGGCACTGCAGCCCAAATTTGTGGGTCAGAACCTGAGTCAGCCTTAGGCTGTGTCCCTCTGGATAAAAGTAAATAAATAAATCAATAAATCTTAAAGAAAAAAAAAACAGAATAGGAGCAGATGTAGCTCAAGTGGTTGAGCTCCTGCTTCCCATGTATAAGGTCCTGGGTTCAATCCCCGCTACCTCCTTAAAAAAAAAAAAAAAGGGGGGCCGGCCATATAGCCCACTGGATAGGGTGCCGGCATACCACATGGGAGGCCCTGGGTACGGTTCCCAGGGACCTCTCCTAGTGGACAGACCGCCTTGAGAAGGGCAAGCCGCCATGGGCGGGCCAGAGCCACCATGGGCGGGGCAAAAAGCTGCCATGGACAGGGCAAAGCCGCCATGGGCAGGGCAGGTCACCCGCGAGTGGAGTGCAGCCAGCCACCCGTGAACTGAAGCAGAGCCGGCCGTGAGTGGAAGCAGAAGCTGCCCACAAGCGGGGAAAGCCGCGCCTGCGCAGTGACTGGCCTTGGCGTGTCGCCGCAACGGCGGGGAGGGGAGATATGTAATAAAATAAAATAAATCTTGGGAAAAAAAAAGAAAAAGCAGACTAGGTGAGGGGAGGAGGGAACTGTTTTAGATCAAGGTGGCAAAGAACAGTCTGAGGTCCAAATCCAGCCCACAGCCTACTTAAATAAAGTTTAATTGGAACACAGCTATGCCCATTCATTTAAGTACTGTCCCATGGTTTCTTTCTTACTGTAACAGCAGAATTAAGTTGTTACAACAAAGATTGTATAACCCTTTATTGAAAAAGTTTGCTGACCTCTGTTCTAGATTAAAAGAAACTTAAATAACAATCAAATGCAATGTGTGAAACTTTATTGATCTTGGTTTTTTAAAAAAAGCTATAAAAGACACTGGGGACATGTAGAGAAATTTTAATATGAACTGGGTATTAAAGGAGTTCAGGCAATTATTGTTACTTTTTTTAGATGTGATGATGGTATTGTTATATATGAGAATGCCCTTAATTTTGAAAATATATGCTGAAGGGGATAAATATCCTGATGTCTATAATTTGTGTTGATGTGGTTCAACAAAAATATGGATACAAATAGATGAAGCAAATATGGCAAAATATGTGGGTGTTAACTGTACTCTTTTCTCCTTTTTTCTGTGTGCTCGAAAATGATCATAATAAATTTAATTTTTAAAAGCAAAACACACTATTTCTTTTGCTTTAATTCTCAGTTCTTTTTTTTTTTAAAGTTTTTTTTTGTTACATATCCCCCCCTTCTGCTTGCTCTTGCTGTGTGTCCATTCTTCTGTCTTTTTTTTAAGATTTATTTATTATTATTATTTTTTTATTTATTACATATCCCCCCCCCTTTCTGCTTGCTCTTGCTGTGTGTCCTTTCTTCTGTGTTTTTCTATGTCTCTGCTACTTGTCTCCCCCCGTCTTTGCGGCGACGCACCGAGTCGGCCCTCCGCGGCGGGGGGCTCACTCCGTTCGAGGGTGGCTCCATTCCGTTTTCACGGGCGGCTCCGCTCCATGTTTTGCGGGCAGCAGTCCTCCATGTTTTTGCGGGCAGCAGTCCTCCATGTTTTTTTTTTGCAGGCTGCAGGCTTCCGCGGCGGTTAGCAGGCAGCAGCTCCGCTTTTTCACGGGTGACTTTGCCATGCCTGTGGGAGCTCCATCCTGCCCGTGGCGGCTTTTTGCCTTGCCCACGGCGGCTCTGCCCCGCCCACGGCAGCTTGCCTTTCTCAAGGCCGTCTGCCCGCTCGGAGAGGTCCCCGGGAACCGAACCCAGGGCCTCCCATGTGGTATCCCAGCGCGCTCTTTATCCACTGAACTATCTAGCCAGGCCCTCTTCTGTGCTTTTTCTATGTCTGCTTCTTGTCTCCCCGCCCTCATCTTTGCGGCGACACGCTGAGTCGGCCCTCCGCAGCAGCGGCTCCCACCATTCGTGGGTGGCTCCATTCCATTTTTCACGGGCAGCAGTCCTCCATGTTTTTTGTGGGCTGCCCGGCTTCCATGCTTCGTAGGCGGCAGCTCCGTTTTTTCACAGGTGACTTTGCCATGCCCGGTGGCTCTGCCCTGCCCGTGGCGGCTTTTTGCCTTGCCCACGGCGGCTTTGCCCCGCCCACGGCGGCTTGCCTTTCTCAAGGCTGTCTGCCCGCTCGGAGAGGTCCCCGGGAACCGAACCCGGGGCCTCCCATGTGGTACACTGGCGCTCTTACCCACTGAGCTATTTAGCCGGGCCTATTTTCAGTTCTTTATCTCTGAAAACTTCCAAGATTTTTACAACATTCTTATACAACAAACATTGTGGCCACCCACCATGGGCCAGGTGAGAGCCAGGAGAACTCAAAGAAACAAAAGATGCAGCACCTGCCACCCACAACAGGAAGTTCACAAAGTGAACCTCAGACCTTGAATCCTGATGAAGAAGGTCGTGTTCTCTTTTATGTCCTTTCTTTTTTTTTTTTAAG
>PVKH010027000.1:0-13098 GCA_004027955.1 Chaetophractus vellerosus
AAACATACTAATTTTATTTATTTATTTTTATTCTTTTCTTGTTCTCATTTTACACATGTGAAAATGAGGCTCATAGAAATGAATTTTCTTAGCCATGATTACCCCCAGCTAACCAGGGACATTGATGGGTCTAGAACTAAATCATTTCCCATTACATGACACTAAATTTGAAGAAATAAGGTCCCATTGTGTATAAGTTAGGCATGCATGATAGCTCGGGGCAAAATGGGGAGAAAAGTTGACATATTTCTATTCTTAACAATATTGATAAAATTACATATAGATAACCCCGCAGACCCCTCAGAACCAACCAAACAAACAAACAAACAAAAATATGCCCTACTTTGTCTTGAGTTTCCTCTGTATGTCTTTTGAAATTTTAAATCTCCTCCAAGGCAGATGACCCAGATAGCTACTCAAGACCCAAGCTCATTATGTTCGACCCAATACAAAATAAAGCCCACATGCCCTAAACCTGCCCCAATAATATGGACAAGTCCTCATCCAATCAACAGGAGTCAAGATAACTTCCTTTTTATGTCTACCAAAAGTGGTTATCCTCCCTAGAACCTCGAAGCTACTTCTATTCTTGCAAGTGATCTGGCTTCCTTTGCTGCAGCAAAAATTTGATGTCTTGAGTTTGTAGTCTGCAAAATTGACTCTGACTTGTCTTTTGACAGTATTCTGGAATTCTTTTCTAGCTTCAGGAGGCTGGTAGAAATGGTATGGCTAATGAATAACCTACAATATTTCACATTTAAACTAGGAGTCTTTTCTCATAAAAAATGCACCACCCATGTCCTGATTAAAATGGGCATAAATTACTAGAATAGTAAAAGCAAAGAAGAAATAGACATGAAATACATGAAATCAATTTTCAAGTCTAGGCTTGAGATATCTCTATTACATATTTTATCTCTATTGTATTTTTACAAGTCCTTCTAAAATTTGGCATTTGGAGTAGAGAGTGGGGATTAGCATTTTTATGGAACAAATGTACTTGTTTGCTTCCCTACCTTTGTTTAAAACAAACGAATTATAACTCGTATCAGTTACCAATTCCGTCTCTATAAACTATATTTGGCATTCATTTAATTTTAAAAGAGACACGGGGGAATTGAATAGATACATGATTTCATAGATTTTACCACAAAAGACCCTTTCAGCTCCATTCATCCTCTTGAAATTTGGCTGATGTTTCTTCAAGAGGGGGACAATCTTTGTCCTGGGTGTTTTACATTGAATTCCATATTGTTCTTGGCATGAAAGTCTATTTAAAAATTTGTCCATTTTTAAAATTCATTCATTCAACAAACGTAACTCTTATGAGGTACCAGGCACTGTGTTGTGCCTGGGAATACAGTTACAAACAATAAAGACAGGTAATTGGCTCCCTAGAATTTACATTAGAGTGAATGGAAAAAAACTCGTTTCTTTTTATCAATGTCCCTATTATAAAGTCTTCCTCGAAACTAGTTTTCATTTGATTTTTGTTCTTATTAGTTAACCTGTGGAATGAAAGGGGTCACAAGCCTGCAACCTTCCGTGGGTCTTTAATGCTGTGGCTGCCTCTTCCTCACTGTGCTATAGCTGTGCGAGTGGAAAGGGCTGGAAAGGACTTGGGTCAGAAAGCACCCCTCCCGCTTGGAATCCTCACTGAAAATAAATACTACACGTCTCATCACCATGACCTCCTCTAGAAAGCCCAAGAACAGCCACTCAAGGTCATGATTTAACCACTTCATACTCAATGAGGTATTGGCTTCAGTTTCGTGAGTCTTCACTTGTGTGACTTTTAAGGTATTCTAAGCAAGGGTTATCATCAGATCCTCAGGAAAGAGATGCTCTTTAAATACTCTAGAGGGTTGTCTTTTCTTTCTTTCCTTCTTATTTTTAAATTTTTGATACAATTATATTGAGTAACCTAAATCTATTTCCCATTCCAGTGTGTGGGCTTAGCCCTTCTGGACACATGATTTTATTGACTTCATAAATGCCCAATTTAAAGAATCCCTTTACAAAGGAAGAAAATAAAAATAGGAAAAGATGGACAATATTTACACCCTTAAAATTGTTAAAAAAATTACATTTAATGATCACCTACTAGAAAGGTAAAGAATAAAAATCTAATAGTGGTGAAGATGGGTCAAGTATGTAGTCTTGGTCATCGTTCCTAGTTTTACAGATCAACTAAAATTTCCATGGAATAAAATAGGTTAAAGTGAAAATGTCCTTACTGTTAGACACATTAAGTAATCTAACTCCTGGAAATTTAAATTAAGAAAAACAAACAGAAGGAGATGAAGAAAGGGATGGGCAATGGGAAAGAGAGAAAGAGGGAAGAAACTTTCATAGGTTGCTCATGGGAAGGTAAAATGATACAAACACCTTGGCAAGAGATCTGTCAGTTGCTTAATAAAATTAAACATATATATATAAAGAATCTCTTTTGGATGAATCTTATCTGACCAGTTGATTTATTGGTCTGGTGCCAGAGTTCCAGGATTCTGTTTTATAAGGCTTACTTTTATCAGAGTGTATTATACCTTAGCATCATACACTGAGTTGATATAATTTCAGAATAAAAGCAAAGGCATGTCATAATTTGGTTAAGCCCTTCGGTGAATACAAATACATTTATTTTTCAAGGGCCACATGTATGGGAGAATTTTAACTATCTATTTGATGCACTGAAATGTGTGTTATGCTTCTACCCCTTAGACTCTATAGAGCTCAGGCTGGGAACCTCTGGGCTCAATAGTCTTTCAGGTTTCTTCTGGTAAAAAAAAAAAAAAAAAAAAAAAAAAAGCAGCAACAACAGAAAAATTCCATGACCTATTGAGCATCAATTTAGGGCAAATTTCTAAATGCAGGAACAGGATAAATAAAAGACATTCTTTAACTCTCAGATAGAATATTCTGCATGAAGAGGAACTTAGAACATGCGTACACTAATTGCAATTACTTTCTGCCTATGGAGGTGATGTGGAGTGGTGCAATGGAATTATGGAGCCAGGTAAGTAAATTACAAAGGGTTATGTGGGATGAGACTTGGATAGGAACTTAAAGAAGAGAAGTGGCATGGATAGGTTAGTAGGAGGGTGAACCAATGGTGCCAGAAATAAGAAACCATAGTTATAGTAGTAGGTACAACAAAAATAGATGTCTAGTCCAAAGAACAATGTTTGAAAAACTAAACAAGAAATGAAATGGTTAGAGTGGCAAAGGCTGAGTGTGAATAGAGTTGAAGCATCTGGAGGGGGGTTGTATGTAATAAGTAGACGTAGCTCCTTTATCAAGAGTAGGAACCCAAAAGCGCTTTTTAAGGAAGACTAGTTACCAAGGCAGCTAAACTTTAGAATGAATAATAGTAATGGCTATCACCTACTAAGCCGTTACTATGCAGTGCCACTATTCCAGGTGTATTCATTTACTGTACAGTTCTCAGTCTCAGCACTGCTGACATTTTGGGTTGGATAATTCTTTGTTTTGGGGGGCTTTCCTGTGCATTGGAGGATGTTTAGCAGCATCCCTGGCCTCTACCCCCACCCCCAGTCTGACAATTGAAAATGCAGCCAGACATTGCCGAATGTCCCTTGAGGGCAACATTTCCCTGGTTGAGGCCAGTGATTTATTCTTAACAATAAGCCATGAGTTAAATTCCATTCATCTTTTTATTGATGAAGCACAAGGTTGTTAATTAACTTGCCTCCGGTCACACAGTTAATCAGTGTTTGAGCCTGTCTGTGAACTCAGGCAACTTGATTCTAGGGACGCATCCTTACCCACTATTGTCAATTCCTTCCCCACAATCTTTCTGGGCAAGAATCTAGCATAAAGCCCTATTAAAAAATAATTATAACCCAATATAATAAGTCTCCATTTCAGTTGAAATATTTTTAAAAATGACCCGATTTCTTTATTTTAGGTAATGATATCACAGCCAGTGCAGTCACGAATCTTGTCTCTTGTTTTTCAACTTATCCAGAGGCTGACTTTCTCATCTAATGATATTTCATTGACACGTTGTATATAATGTTAAAGAGATTTTGTTTTATCTGACCTTAAATTGACATCAGAGCTGCTATTATGATTTTTCAGGGTCTCTCTTCATTTCTTTCAGGCTTTCCCTGTGTGGAGGGAATAAAGCTCTTGCTTTTTCACAAATATAAAAAAATGAAATTATAAGAACCTATCTCGTACCTTCCAAGTATCCCTAGACTGTATAATACGCTTAAATGTCCCAGCAAGAGGGGACAATCCACCTGCACATCTTTGGTCGGAGTTGCTCCATTTCCCTTTAATGATATGAGGAAAGCAGGGAACAGAATGCTAGGAGGGGAAGAAAGTCCGCCCTTTCTTTAATGTGGAAGTTTTGCAATCGTGTAGTAAGAACTCCACAGAGCTCATCGCACTCTGGGCAGCCGGGAGACTGTGGATGAGCTCAAGAGGAGGGATGGGCATACATGGGCACAGGCTCCCTGCTGCCAGAAAGCTAAAGGGGAATTGCTGCTACAGGAAAACGCCCCAGCCTATGCAGGAGGGAGGTGGCCCTGTGTGTGCGGCCTTGCTTCCCCATCACTATATTTATGAACAGCGTTTTTAATGCTAATTTTCCATGCATCAGTAATAATAAGTGAAGAAGAAAGAATGTGAGGATCCCTTTTTATTTTGAATCATTAAAAATCATAGAAAAGACAGCAGGTGAGAGAGACAAAGAAGAATCATACATTAGTATGACCAAAAGCACACTAACTGCCTAAAATAAGCTTACTGATCTCCAGAAAGTTATACCTGTGAATCTCATCCTTAACCTGAGACTCTGCTTTCTCATCTGTAAAATGGAATAAAACCATTTCTCTTGCAGGATTTTGAGAGGCTTAGCCTGAAATCTCTATGCAGATGATATTTTCAACAGTATCTGCTATATTACGGGCATTCAATAAATTAATTTGAATTAATTTTATTCAAATTAAGCTGCATAAAAACTGTATTCATTTAAATGAATGAATAAAGTTTTAAAGCGAAAATGTAATTGTGCACTGAAGTTCACCTCCCTTTCCTTTCCTGGGGTTTTACTGAGTATAGAAAAAAATGAGGATTATTTTTAAATTAAAGAATACCCATGGCCTAAAGGGACAGTGAAGAATAACACAAACCAAAGGATCAAGACAACCATAAAGGCAAAAGCTCAGAAAGTAGGGGTACAAATAACAGGAATCAAAAGGAAAAGTTTGTGCTTGCAGTAAAGCTCAAGGATTTTGCCATCACTCACAGAAGGCAAGATGTCTTTTCCTACCACTGTAGGGGCATTCAGTTGAGTATCAGTCAATGAAGTGACAGAAGGAAGTCAAACAGGATATTGGCGTACATTAAATTGGCGGGGGGGTGGGGGCAGGGGGGCGGCAGTTCACTATATACACTTAAATCGATACATGGTAGTTTTGTTCTATAAAGTCACCATGAAAACCAATTAGCAAATACTGAACCATTGCTCATAGGGGAAAGACAGGGTTAGGTTCCTACAAGCCTCTGGTCACATTTTTGTCAATCAATAGGTAACTTTGCTTTATGTGTATGTATTTCTGTTTAAAAGATAAGCTGATTAAGTAACATTGAGCTCACAGCCATCAGCACCTATATCTCACGCCTGAATGAAGTTCATTTCTCACATATATATTTTCTCCATAAGGCACATCACATCCTTCTTGTGCTTAGGAATACTAGACAGTACCAGTGCTTAGTGGCTATTTTAAACAGTGAAATCACCAACAAAAAGCACACAAAAAAATGTGAAAAGCATGGCACTAAACATACCGCAAAAAAGACACTCGTTTACAGTATGAGAGCTGAAAGATGTAGGCAGCCTCTTGTTCAGCCTCAAATGGGAACATGCATGTTGGGCAACTTAATTTTTTCACTGCTCTATGCATGTTTGAGAATGAGCATGAAAACGCTGAGAGTATTGGTTTTGGATGCACATATAAATTTAGTGAGTAGGCAAATATGAAAATATGAGGATTGGAGATATTCATATAATAAAACAAGGAAGTTTATCCCTAGGCACAGGTTTAGATGGAGCAAATTGGTCTTTTTCTAAGGCCCTCTAAAATGAATTTAGAGGGCTGTTACATTCCTTCCCCCTTGAAGAAGTAGCAATTGGCAGAACAATAGTATTTGCAACAAAGCTCCCAACTGTTGAGATTGCCCCACCCAACCTCACAGACTATCTTCTTTGGTTATTTTTCTCCAGTTTTGGAGATAGAGGATGTGTCTCCACTCAGAGTCTTAGGCATAATACTGGAAATTGATGTCTGGTGGACATTTTATGCAGTATAATCTTGTAAACCTTTAGGCATGCTGTATAATAATCCTTCCCTGCCATTTGCCGAGCACTTTGGGTCCTTTTGGATGAGAGATGCGGTATGAATGGGAAGCATTATTATTATTTATGCTTCAAAATATGTCAACTCTATGTCCTCTGCCACAACAGATACTTCTTTCAAACATGCAGTAAGAGCCCCCAGTGATGCACTGTCAAAATATTTTTGAAATGAAAAAGCAAAATTAACCACAAATTGCTCCCTATGTCTCCATGAAAACAGCACTATAACACTATCAGGGAAAAGTAATGTTAAATAATAAAGCTACAAAAATAAAAACCTAAAAATTATAATGAGTCCTGCGCCTTCTGACAAAGTATGCTTTTAAAATTCCAACAATGGTAATTTTACTTTCCAATTAAAGTGTAATAGTGAAAGAGCACAGTATCACCTAGAGTATCCTCAAGAATAGCTTCATGAATTTTGCTTTACTTAATAAGAAGTAAAGTTTTCTGTTGAGCCATCTCCCTGGATGAAGATTTGAAATGCAGAGATACAGGAAAATTATTTTTCTCTTTCAATTACCCTCATCAATGACTCATAAATTTATAAAGACCTTTAAGACTTGAAACACATATTGAAATATATAGTGGTCAACAAGTAACAAATGACGGACTCTGATCTTTTTATAGGTAAAATCTTTTCCTAACATTGAAGAGTTTCTAAAAGCAAGGGGTTTACTCCTCAGAGTATTTAGTGGAGACAGAAGCATTGATTCTCAGACAGAAACTCCTTCCAGAACACTGCTTAATTAGTGTGACTCTGAAAATCTGAATCAGGTTGCTACAGGATTTTAAGACATGAAGATGTCCATTGAAATGTGACAGAAACTTGACTCTCCAAAGTTGGTAAACTTTTATCGGACTGTGACCTGACACATTCCCCGCAGTAGGAATGCATCAAAGGGAGGCCTTTGGACTGAAAAAGCAAATGCACTTCTCTAAGCGTTTTGAGTCTGGAAGAATTTGGAACAAATAAATAACATTTCCTCATTTACATACTAGTCACAATGTCATTCCCATAAAGTCCTAGTACATAAGGCTGGACTTTTCAGATGATTATAGGGCTGGTTTATCTTCCTTTGTCCTGATAGTAATGAGTGATGGATTCAGGGAAATAGAAGATTTCACTGCTAAATGAGCTACCTTTCAAATCACCAAAGTTTGCTTTTTTTCTGCTCAAAGAGCAAGCAGGGGCTTCTGGTAATACAGGGCTGGGGGGAAGACCGGAATATTCAATGAACAGGTCACCAAAAGAAATGTGAAGGCAATAATGGATCCATTCCAACCATGACTTCATGACAAAATGCTATGACTTCAGCATTTCATTACTTGTCAAATGGTACTCTTTTGTATTATTATCATATACCCCACCCCACTTCCTGGGTACTTACATCTTTGGGGAAAAAGAAGATAAAAAATAAAAGCAAAATGTTTTGAAGTTGCAGGGTATCTTATCCTGAAATTCAGAAACTGCTTACCTGATCTGAAAAACAATGTTTTATAGATCAAAGCTGCTAGCTATTTGCAACCATTTTGGAGGAAAATTTTTTTCCTGAGCATTCCTGGTATTTAGTCCTCTACCAGAGCTTCAGCAGTACACTGCAGCTGAGGGTTTCACCAACCAACATTTAATTTCCCATTTTTGTGGAATAAGCTGAATGTATTAACAAGACTATATAACAAGAGGAATGGGGGGCAGGGAACACTCTTTCGTCATGGTCCCAGCATCCTGTCTGAGCCTTAGCGGAGGTGTAGGGGTAAAAAAATCAGGGAAAGAATGTTAGCAGGGTTTGACATATAGAAAAATATTACTAGAAAATATTTAGTAGGTAAATATAGATGAGGGAATAGGCACAAGGTCAGGTAGAAAGCAAAATGAATTTCATTTTTCCTAATCACTCCCTCTGCTTTGCAAATCCTTCCAAAACATTACCTCATCTGTGCTTTCATCATCCCCAGGGTATAGGGTTCGATTACTCATCCCGTCCCTTAGCACAAATGAAAGCTTTATATTTATTCAGCTCCAGTTCCCCGTATAGTCATTCCCTCAGTTCAGCATATCGGTTTTCTTATTTTGGTTGTAGTCTGGTCTCACTAACCAGTTCAAACGCTGTTGAAGGGCAGGGATTATGTCTTCTCTTATACCCTCCCTTCAAGCCTTAGTCCTCTGTTAATAGGTTTTGATTGGTTATAAAGAGGTAGTCTCAGAGCACGTGTAACATTATTGAAGCCAAGTTTGTCAAATACTTGTAGGTATTGGCTAAATACACCACAGAATGGTCACACCCCATTTGACAGTCAAAACACAAGTAACTGGGCCACCATATTTTTTATAATTTTGATTTATGAAGAGCAGGAAAGCAATGTAATAAATTATTTTATAATTTAAAAATGGTGTGTATCTTTCTTTATAAGAAGCACTTATCTTTTTCTTAAATGGTTTTACTGTTTATTGTTATATTCATTCTAATTAAACTGGTTTAATATACATTACTAAAGCAATTTCTGCTGTTCCATTTTTTTTCCCTAAAATTATTCTTTCCTGCATATTAGAATTGTACTTATGGCACATTGTTTAACTGAAAATATACATGTTTTGAAGCATAACTGTTCATCTGTAAACACTACAACTTCCTGGCCATTTTTTCTAACAAGGCTTACTCCCAGAGTATGATTTTTGTAGTCAATATCTAAAGAATTGAATATAATTCAAATATAAACCAGTGGTGGAAATTAATATGAAATCATGTCATTTATTTGATAACTCCAATTAAATTTTTAAAAATCAGAATGCTCGAGTTCATGTCTCAGCAGTAGATTTTATGTAGATTTTACATTTTGGGTAGATTTGGGATGAGGCTGTCATGATTGGGAGAAGGGAAGAAGAATGTTTAGTGCCTGCTTAGGCTTCCCAGTTTTTAGAAGAAAAATAAAGAGACACTTTCAAAGTGTTTATGTTAAATATATATAATATTTATATTTTAATTAAGATGGAAAGGTCATTAGATCTCTACTAAATTCTCTTCTGCCCCATTCCTTCATCTTTCCACTTGACATAAATAATACTTTTCAATTTTTTTTCCAGAAGAAAAAAAAAACATGCATTCAATTCGATCTCAAAAAAGTTAGCAATTGTAAAATATGTTGAATTAAAATTTCAATTTAATAATTAGGCAGGAGGTTAAAGTGTACATCACAGAAATTAAGACTTTCCTATACTATTAATAGATATTGATGTCAGCTCTTGCCTGGGAGCCACATCAAGTTTTGCAGCGGGCTGAACTCCAATAAGCACTTTGAGAAAAAGCAAAGCAAAGCAAAACAAAGCAAAGCACTGTCATCTATTTGAGGTCTTGATTCTGCACAAGTCATAATAATATGAGATGTCTTCTGGAGTTTTTAAGCATAGGTTGTTTTTTCTGGTTTAAGGACCATGCTGCTTAGGAGTGTCCACTTCTCTAATTTGTTGATGGAGATTATCTTTAAAACTTCACTATGCTGCATGCATGGGATCTGGGTAAGCTGCATATGGCTAGTGGAGCAGAATGGGAAGTCATTTTGGGTTGAAAATATGAATAAATGCAAGTCATAGAACCAAGTGTAAGCAGACAGGTAGTGAGCATATTGGTGATTCTTCTGGGCAAGGAAAGAATTTTGGTTTTCTTTTGGATGTCTCCTATAGAAAATATCAAATAGTTACCCAATGCTTCTGGCATTGAAAGATTGAAAGAAGTATTTTTTCAGAAATAAATTATTAAAGACTCAAATGTTAGCCTTTATTTCAGAGAGTTATAATTAAAGGAACCAAGGATGTTAGTTAAAACTTAGAATTCTTCAATGCACTTTTCCTAAATTGTAGGATTCCTAAAATATGTCCAATAACCAAAACATTTAAGAAATATCTTTAAAATATAATATGCAGTCACCTTTAATATATAGTTTGCTAAATCAACTACACCAGTGCCTTCTTTCTTTATGACACTTTATAATGGATAATTCAAATTCTATGGATACAAAGCAAATATTAGCAGTCAACTAAAAGAAAGCATTTTTATTTTCTATGATTATTATTCCAATCCAGGTTCTGACTCTGAGAGTATGAAAAAAGTGGCATCTAATTTAAAAAGCACATTAATTCTTACACTTAATGACTGGATACATAAAACAATACTAAATATTTTAATACAATTAACTCCCTAACATGAATCGTCTTCTCCCCAATATATAAAAATCATTTAGAAAAACAGAGAATTAAACTCAACATTGATTCAAAGTTCTTGTAAATTTTTTTCAAAGAATGTGTATAAATTTCAGAACTGGGACACAAATTTAATAGAATCATTGCTAAAAAATCACTGATGAAAGAATAGAATGTGTTCCCATCCCTGAAACTTTGGAACATAATCAAGAGAGTAGTATAAAATAATTTTAAATTCTTTATTTTAAAATAAAAAGAAATAAGGATTGTATTTAGTTGTGCCCTACATTTTCGTTTCACAATTTCTCTGAAATCTATGTGGAATAGTTGCTGAAATGTCAAGGAATGAAAATGTTAAATTTTTACTCAGTGACCTGTAAATTTACCAGTTGTCAAAATGTCTTATGTAGTAGGTAGAAATAAAGCTCTATGGCTATCAAATTCTATTCTTAATTAACTCTTGGCTTCAGTCTCTCTATATATCCTCAGTTCTTGCTTAACTCAAGTAGTACCACATCAATCTATTGTCTTCCAAGAGATTGTATGTCCTTCCTTCCTCACTAATACACAAAGAATAAACAAGGATACACTGAAGATAGTGATTTGTAGCAGGTGCCCAGTCTGGCTTGATATATGTGTTTATGCATGTCAGGCTCAATAATATACTAGAATATACAAGAAAGAACAGAAATCATTGTCAAGAGTTTTTCTTGTCCTTTTTGGAAAGAGAGTCACACTACTTTACCTGGCTTAGTAAATCCGGGTGCTGCTTTCTTTTAAATGAGATTTTGACTGAGAATTATATCTGAAAGTCTTTTGGCCTCCACCACTTATTCTTTCTAATGCCATTTCAAAACATGTGCTATAAGGTACAGAAAACATCGATGAGATTACATTTGCCCTGGCACCAACTAAATCCAATAGAAAATGAAGCCAAGAATGTTAGAGAGTCTGGTGTCAATTTTTTTTTTTTCTGTAAAAACTCATCAAATTTTCCCTTGTAAATGTTTTCAGCCTGGTGACCAGTGACAGGTTTGCAACAAAAATCTGAGATGGTTTTTGCTTACACTGAATAAAAGGTTAATACGAGGCTTCATGGCTGTTTAACCAGCATCACACTCATAAATGAGGGAGTCAAAGGCAAACCTAACGGATTAACCTTTTAAAAAGCTGTTCAGTGGGATAATTGCTACAGTACCATTCACTGCAGGGCTGAATTTGTTCATTTGGCTAGTCTCTCTTGGATCTTAGTGAAAGAAATGGCAATATTTGAGTACCAAAATCATGGTGGGATAGATGGGATAGAGAACTATATTGCATACAATATAGTGAGTCTGAAATATACTTTTTAGAAAACTAAAGCCACCTCTCATACATTATTTTAACCTAATAAACCGGCTCATACATGCCATCTAGAAATATTAAAGACAATATTTAAAAAAAGACAATATTAACAGCATATAACATTATTTTGCTAAATGATTTTTTTGATTGTTCCTTATAACCCCCACAGCATCACAGAACTGAAGTGCTATTATTCTCGTTTTACAGATCGAGTGAGGTCTCTACATATATTCCAGTTCTCGCTTGAATCAAGTAGTAATACATCATTCTGTTGTCTTTCAAGGGACTGCATGTCCTTCCTTCCTCCCTGCTACCCAGGGAAAGAACAAGGATACACTGAGGACAGTGATTTGTTGCAGGTGCTGAGGCCGGCGTGATGTATGTGATGGAAGCATAGCAGGTGAGAGAGGCTTAAATAACGTGCCTGATATTCCACAGCAGATCAGATGAGGAACTGAGTCTGTGAACCCAGGTCTGAGCAAGACTTCAGGCCCTGACTACTCAGCTGTAAGACCTTCCAATACAAGGGACAGGTCTATCTTAAGTGTTTTTCTAAAATGTCTTGCATTAGAAGTATCCTAAGGTTAAACTCAAGAGAACTAAAAGGGCTCCCCTCTGTCTTATGCCCTACTTTCCCTGGATACATTTCCAAACACCTTATATTTGAGAGGAAATGACAATATAGGTGCTACCCTATAGAGTGATGGTAACAGTTTCCCTTAAAGGGGAGGAAATTATTCAGGCTTATCAATTATAGGTATTGCTAAAGGATAAAATGTGTAGGGCAGAGAATCAGGCTCTAGTCCCATTTCTGAAACTAGCTGGGCAAGTTGTATAGTTCTTTAGGGTATTCAGCTATAAAATGGAGACTATGAATTAGCTGATGAATGAGATTCACAGTAGTTTTAAGAGTGTGTGATGCTCAATAATATTCACTCAGCCTATACATTTGCAAACACTGCACTTGATACAATGAAGAGATACACAGTAATAACAGTAGCTGAGAAGATGCAGGTCAATTCTTGATGAAGTTTATAAATTAGTGATTTGGGATTGTGACTGGGGGGATTGAGGAAGAGCAAAAATGTATGTGCTTATTTGGGGGAGAAAATAATATGTTCTTTCACAAAAATGACCCCTACTGATCCATTCCATGTAGGACGCTCCTTTT
>PVKH010027001.1:0-13094 GCA_004027955.1 Chaetophractus vellerosus
ATTTCAAAATGTATATGAAAATTCAAATGACTTAGAACAGTCAAACCAACTTTTAAAAAGAAAGAAGTTGGCGTACTTAAATTACTTGATTTTATAATGGATTATAAACAACACTGATCAAAACAGTGTGGTAGCAGCATAGTATAGACATATAGACCAAGGGACCAGAACAGAGACTCAAATGTGTAATTAACTGATTTTCAACAAAGATGTTAAGGAATTCAATGGAGAGACAGAAGTCTTTTCAACAAATGGTGCTGGAACAGTTGGCTATCCATATGGCAAAAAAAGAAAAAAAAATAGAGTCTTGGCCACTATCGCACATTCTACAAAATAATTATCTTGAAATGGGTAATAGGTCTAAATGTAAAAGCTAGCACTATAAAATTTCTCAAAGAAAACGTAAGAGAACTATTTTCTGATCTTAGCACAGATTTCTTAGATAGGGTCCCAAAAGCATGAATTAGATTTCATAAAAATTAAAAGCACCAGCTTTGTGAAAGACACTGTTAAGAAAAAGAAAACGCAAGTCAAAGACTGGGAGAAAATATTCACAACACATATATCTGAAAAATCATTTGCAACCAGAATATATATATATATTTTAAACTGTTACAATTCAATTATAAAAAGACAACCCAATTAAAATGGGCAAAAGATTGAAACAAATCTTCACACACAAATGTGCATACACAGACACACACACACACGCACACATACGTATGTAAGAATGGCCATTAAGCCATTTGGAAAATGCAAATTAAAACCACAGGAAACAGCTCTGTACCTATCAGAATGCTTAAATTAAAGACTGACATCACCAAGCTTTGATATGTGGAGCAATTGGACTTTCACATGCCACTGGTAGGAATGTAAGATGGTACAACCACTTTGAAAAACAATTTGGCAGCATCTTATAAAGGTAAACATATACCTAACATATGACCCAAGAGAAACAAAACCTGTGCCCACACAAAGCTCTCCATAAGGTGTTCAAAGCACTTCCATTTTTAAAGAGAAATAACCTAGAAATAACCCAAAAGTCCATCAAGAGGTAAATGGAAAATTGTGCTATATTCATACAAGCATTACATACTACTACTCAACGATGAAAAGGAATGAGCTAATGATACACTCAATAGTGAGAAGGATCTCAAAACCATTATGCCAAGTGATCAAGCCAGACCCAGAAGACTACATATGTATATATATGACCACAAATGTCATACCATATGATTACATTTATATCACAGTAGAAAATATGCAAACTAATCTATAGTAATAGACAGTGGTTGAGTGGATGTCTGGGGTATGGGCAGAGGGAGATGCTGATGGCAAACTTTTGAAGATGATGGAAATGTTTGGTATCCTGATTATGGTGGTGATTACATGGGTGTATACAATTAACCAAAACCCACCTTTTAATTGTTTAAATGGGTCCCATTTAATTTATGTAAATTATACCTCAAACAAAGTTGACTAAAAAAATAAAAGGAGTATCCAGCAGAGCACTCCATTAGAATGGTATCTTTCCCAAGAGGAAATGTTTTAAACATATGGTCATTAATCATGATGTCTGCTATAGTTTTTCTATTGATACCCTTTATTGGGTTCAGGGAGCTCCCTTCTATTCGTAGCTTGCTAATGATTTTTTTGGCCACAAATCATACATGAATATTTTTATTTTTATTCATTTTTTGGCACCTTTAGAGCTGATCACAATCTGCTGTGTGTTTCTGGGATAACCCAATTTGGTAGGATATATCATTATATTTTATACACAGCGGGATGCTGATTGCTAATGAGTGAAGTTTTTTCCATCTATGTTCATGAATGAAATTGGCCAGTAATTCTCCTTTCTTGCATTGGCGATGCCAAGTTGTATTTCTATACTAGGAATTCCATGCCTATTTTGTCTACTTTCAAATTATTTAGTATTAACATGGAATATAAGGTTCTCTCATTATTTTTAAAAATCCCTGCTGTATCCACATTTATATCCAACTCTTCCTTCCCAATATTGTTCATCTGTGCCTTTCCTTCCTTGCTTGTTCCCTCTCTTTTTAGATTAATCTTGCCAAATGCTCGCTTGCTTACTTATTAGTGAGTGGGACGGCGACCACTTACTTAAAATAAAAGTTCTGAAGACAGAGAGTTGGACTAGAGGCAGCAGGAATTTATTTCTTTCTCAAGAGAAAGGCACTTGCCCAGGCTAATGGAAGTGGGCAAGGGCGCGGGATCAGTACAAGAACAAAGATTACATAGTTCCTCTGACGCAATGTCCCGTTTCCCTCCCTCCCCAGCCTTACCCGTCTCCCACTGGCTGGGAGCTGTGGGCTTACAATCTTAAGCGTGAAAACTAACCCAATCCTAAGGTGAAAAGTGTGAGGTTAAGTTCTCAGTGTCCAAGTTCATCCGCTTTACTAACGTGGGTTTTTGGGGAAGTGACTTGAACAAGAACGTGGGAGGTGAGATAAGCGGGAACAGGGAAAAGTTCTGAAAAGAGGCCACCTAGACTGTGGGAGGGTTAGAGAAGTGGGAACAGGGAGTTCAGTTTGAGAAGAGGCCACCCTTTGTTCTATTTCTCTCAATTCCCCCTCTTCTTTTTAGAGTTTATTGGACTCTTCTCACACCACTCGTTATATGTGGATTCAGACGCTTCTTCTAGATCTAGATAATTTTCCACTGGGGTTGATTGGAATTTGGCGGGAGCTTGTTTAAGCAACATCTCGCATGGGTCTAGATTGCCCGTTTTTTCCCATGGGGATTGCATACATCTTTAGAACGGTTCGTTGGATTAGGGAAATAAAACAAGGGACTAGGCAGGGTAAGATAATGAGTAAAGATTCCGACTAACATAGTTATAATTCGAGACCAAGGCCCAGAAAAGAGAGAGTCAAAGTAACTGGCCCATGGGTTGGTGTCTAGCCCGGAATTTTTGGCTAATTTTTCAGATAAGGCTCTGAGACCTCGCAGGGCTTGGGTAACTGACCCATCCGGGGTGGTATTGTTTGGAATATAAGTACAGCAACTTTTCCTATCATTACACAGACTCCCTCTTCTTCTGCTAGCAGAGGTCTAACCTTTGAACTGTGTGTTCTACTAAACATCTTGCCATGCCCAACATAGTCTCTCCCACCTCTTTTCTTTAGATTCTGAGCACAGATATTTGTCGTAGAAGCTTAGTGCCTTTTGGTCCCTGAGGCCTCTACAAGAAGGACAGACTCCTTTAAGAGCACAGAAATCAAGCTGGATGACTTGGGAGCTGGTTTTCTCAGGGACTGTTATAATTGAATAAGTGAGGGACTGTCTACACAAAAGGCTGAGTAAGAGTACAAGTAAAGGTGAACTCACGTTGGGATGGGTTAAGGTTTGGAGGATCTGAAGGGCAGGTATAAAGGGTTTTGCTTCTCTGTGGTCACAGTCTAGGAGGGAGGAATTTTAGGTCCAGGTGTGGGAGTAGAGATAGGTCCTTTGACACAGTGTAATGGGTTTAGCTTTTTTTTTTTTTTCAGTTTTTACAGCAGTGTCTGTGGTCAATAAAACTTGAAATGAACCCTTCCAGTTAGGAGTTAGTTTATCTTCCTTCCAGGTCCGGACGAAGACCCAGTCTTCAGGCTGGAACTTGTGGACCTGGAATCTAAGAGGAGGAGTCTGGGCGATCAGGGTTTTTTCTGTAGGGAGGAAAGAGTTAAAGCAAGACAGTGCACATATTTTCTTAAAAGTTTAGCTTTGCTTTCCCATTGAAAGGGAGATCCTATCTTAGCAGGATAAGGGTGTCTAAACAGGATTTTCATCTGGGGGCAAACTTAGGTTTTGCCTAGGTTTTACCCTAACTCTTAACAGTGCAAGTGGCAGACATTTAGCTCAAGGCAAGCCAGTTTCTAGCATCAGTTTGGTAAGTTGTCTTTTAAGCTCCTGATTCATCTTTTTTACTGTCCTTGAGGAGGGTGGATGCCAGGGAGTATGGGAATCCCAGTCTAAGACTTTGGAACAAGGGCTAAGAGGAATACCTGGGTTAAGCATATTCATTAACTACTTAGAAAATGAAGTTCACCAGGACTTTTAACATGTTCAATGTCCCTATGTATATGATCTAGAATAGAAAAGAGATGACTATAATCATCAGGCATATATTTAGAATAGGATATAGGTACATTAATACTAATTAATGCACTACTCAATGCATAAATTTGTTTTTGTTAGAATTAAGCTCCAGGTTTGCAGTACCTTACCTGTTCTCTCTCCCTGAGAGCAGGTATAATGCCAACTGCGTTTAGGTTCTATTCACAGTACTCTGGTACTGTGGAGCTCATTGCTCCACTTGGTGTGTCCTTCACACAGCCAGCACGCTGCAGCACCGCTGACCCTGGAGGGAAGCTAGGAAAGTAGGTCCCAGCAGTCCACCAGCCTGGTGCATAGCACTCTTCGGCACTATGAAACAGCGCCAGTCTGGAGGCGATATTCCTTGCACATTTGGCTATATGGATCCATCGTTGGCTGTTGCAGGAGTTTGACGCTGTGACATAGTCTCCACCCATTTCAGGAGCACAACCAGAGATGCAGCAGACAATTTTATTATTTTAGGGGTCAGTGACCAACCTAGCCAATAACTCAAATGGAGAGGCAACCTGCAGTGTATTGAAAGTCTGGTTTGAATGCACAAGAGAATTTGACAATGCTGAAGTCTATCTCGTTTTTTATATACTTTGTAAACAACTGCAATGCAATGTGTTTTACTTCTTACACTTTTACCATGAAGACATTCATTAAGTAGCAGGTATTTTACTTTAGCAGTACAGGAAAAACTATTTTCCTTTTTTTTTTTTTAATGTAAACCGAAGATTCTTAATGGAATCAAGATTATTTTTTTGATACTACTTGAATATGTAGATTGAGGTGGCCTCTGACAGGTTTCACTTCTATGAAGTCACTTTTTGCCATTAACATCAATTCAGGCTTTTAGTTAGTAACAGCTTCCTGGAACTAGCCATTCAAATGCTTTAGTTTAGGAGATGCTTTTTATAAACTCTCCATAATTGACCACAAGCACATAGATTGGTTAATTTACTTTAGATTACAATTAGCAACCAATCGAATTTATTTATTTAAAAGAGGGCAGATCTACATTTCTTTAACTTAATCTCATTAGATATGGACTTAACTTTCATCACTTTAAGGATATAAATTTAATAAATTTATATACTGGTATTTCATAAACCTAGGGAGATAACACTCAAGCTAAATAAAATTGCAAGGAATGCCTCCCTCTTTCTTTTATAGGAGGCCAAAAACTCCTTTATTAAAATTATAAACTGTAAATAATCTTAACAGTATTGACTTCCAGGTTCTGGAAAACTGTTTTTTTAAAGATCCTTTTATAGCATTCCAGGACTTTTTTTTTACTTGTTGATATTTGGTAACAGGATTTTTAAGCACTCTTATTTTAAGGCTGTTAAAAGGTTTCAATTGAGGAATTACAGAACAAACTATGATTTTTAATTCCCCAGTTTAGAAGATAGAGTTTCAATCTGTTACACCTAGTCTTTTCCCCACAGCTCTTGTAAAGAGAAGGCCTTAGGGATAAGGCAGGTTAAAGAGCTTAGGAAAACCTTTTTCTTTCTCAAGTTTCTGTGTTTAGATTTCTATATTGCTTTTCTATCCTGCTTAGCCCAATTTGGGCTCTAGGAATAATTTTTCACATGTAGCTCATCTAAGAACCCTCATCTGCCAATCTGATATCATCCCAATGTATGGAGTCATACACTGAATAAACAGGCAGACACGAATAGTTTGACATGGAAACACAGGACTTACTGTTATAATTTTCATCCTCTTACAAAAGAAGATTAACTGTAAGATAACATTTAAAATAACTTTTTAAAGATTCTTTAGTTATTCTAATTTGCACTGTGACTATGGAGTTTTGCACAATAATTTTAATTTTTTAAAAATTATTGGCTTATAACCAAAATGTCCCCAATGCTTTAAGATAATTTTCCTTTGCTTTAGAACTTTATTTTTCATTTTGACTTTAGCAGACCTTGGATGAGCAAGACTAATTCACTAACCTTTGTAGAACTGGAGCTGTGAAATGGGTCCTATCATCTGAATCAATGTTTTCAATGAGTCCGTACCTAGGGATAGATGTTCTAACAGCATTTTAATTGCAGTTTGTGCAGTCGCCTGAGGAACTGGGTAGAGTTCCACTCATGAAGTGAGATGGTCAATAACCACTAGGAGGTACTTTAGTTTTCTCATGGGTGGTACTTCAGTGAAGTCCACTTGAATGCTTTGAAAAGATTTGAGCTCTGGGGGTCGCCCTCTTAAGGGTTTGTTCTTCAGACTTTGTTTATTTACTTTTCTACAGATGATACATTCATTTACTACTTGGCGGGCTACGGAGTAGTCTGATACATGCGTAATTAGAACAGCAGCACATAAATTTGGGAAATCTTAGCGGCTGTCCTGGTGAAGATTATTTAGGATTCCCCTAGCAATGGCTTTATTTATTATTTTTTCCTATCCTCCAAAAACTATTTTCTATTTTCTGTTTGAGTTGCACTTAGCTTGATCCTTGGGGGTGGGGGGGTGGGGGGGTGGTATGTCTACTTTTTCTCTATTCTGGGATCAAGCCCAGATTTGTGGGTCATTGTTACTTTCTTTTTCTTCTTTCATACCACATAGTCAAAGGGGTAAGTTTGGAACAATCTTTGTTCCTTCGACTGTTAAATTTAGGCCTAATTTTGTGATGTTTCTACCCAATAAGTTGATCCCCGCCTCAGGGATGAAAATAAATTGGCCTAAGCAGGTTTCTTGACTATATTCGATCAGTAACAGTTTTATAAAAGGAACAACAAATTTTTTTCCCTTTACCTGGGACTATGAGTTTCTTCTCGCTTAGTTTGGCCCCTTGAGGTAAGGTAATAAGGGAGGACCTGGCTGCACCTGTGTCAGCTTAGAAGGTGATGTTATCCTTTTTATTCCCCACTTTTAAATCTATCAAGGGTTCTGGGTGGGGGTCTATCTTGAACCCCTGACTCCCTCAACCCTCTGATTCTGTCAGAGAGATCTTCTGTTCCATTGTCCTTTCTGGGCAATCCCTTCTCATACGACCTTCTTTCCTGCAACCAAAGCAGGTTAGCGGGAGGCGCAGGGCATTCCCTTTCTGGACCGGGAACTGGGCTTGACTGCCATGTTCCCCAAAGGGAATACTTTTGCCCCTTCCAGCACTAGGTCTCTGTAAAGCGTCAGTCATTGTTTGTACGGTGTGTAGCGTTAACCTAGTCTGCCCTTCCTGCTGCAGTTCTAAAGCCTGCATCGTAACCTTGGTGTGTTCTCTCCTCTCCTCTTCATTCCTTCTTACATACACTTGCTGAGCTGCAGATAATAAACCATCCAGTGGCTTGCCTGCCATCCTTTAATTTTGTAATTTTCTACTAATATCAGACCATGAGTTAGTTACAAAGTATACTGTAAGTAGCTTTCGGGCTGCTGGGTCATTTATTTCTAAGCCTGAATATTTTCTCACCAAATCCCTTAGCCTATTCAAGAAAGCTGTGGGAGTTTCCTTTCTTGTTTTGCTTTTGAAGCTATATTTAAAATCTGACTCTTAGGGACCGCATTTCTAATTCCTTGGACAATTATACTTTTTAGATCTCTCATGTTATTCTTATGGGCAGCCTTATTATGATCCCAGTTAGGGTCCTGGAGGGGGAAACTTCTGGTCCCCTCTGGGTCCCCCTTGGGCTCCTGGGTGACTACCATCCCAGGCCTTCATAGCCGCTCTTCTCATTTGTCCTTGTTCTTCTCTAGAGAAGAAATGATCTAAAATGGACTTTAATTTGGTCTAAGTATAAACATTTGGCCTGAAGAAATTGATTAAATTGGCCAGCTAAACCAGAAGGGTTTTCTAATAGATTTTTCATTTCCTTTTTTGAAACTTTTTATTTCTGAGCATTCACAAACCCAATTTCCCTTCGCCCTAGGGGAACTTCTCTAAGAGGGCATTGTTTACAAACCTAGGGTTTGACAAACCCAGTTTTCCATGGAGCTGAACTTTGGCCAGTGAACAGCTCCACTCTTAAGGGGAATTCCAGCCCAGATTAAATAACAATATTTTATCATGTTTTTTTTGTTTGTTTGTTTTTGTTTTTTTTTTACTTTTTCCTTTATATTTTGGAAGATTATCTTAATTTTCTAACTTTGTCACTAATGGACTGTTCTCAGGTACCTCTGGTAAAGTTTCTTGCCAGCTGCTTTTAGAATGTTGTTCCCATTTTCCCTGAGGTTTCTGAGGAGTTACTGGCCCCTACCCCTTACTTTTCACCCTGTATCTTGTCTGAGACTTCTCATATTATACTCAATCTTGCTGACTCAACGTATCTTGCCTGCACTGGCTCAACGTATCTTGCCCGAGATGTCTTGTATTATACTCAGTCTCACTGAGTCAACAGAATCTTTCAGAACTAAGCCCCCATCTTCAAGTCACCCAGGCCCCAGACACAAAGTCTCTTACCTGGGTCTGTGCACAGACTTATGTGACTTCTCTTATCTCAGTTTTTGAGGTCCAGACCTTTTTCCCTGCGCATCTGTTTCAATCTCTGCTTCCTTTGGCTCTGGTGACGGGGAGAGACCCCTGACTTTTCCCACGCTGAAGACCACCATAAAACTTTGGCGGGACGTCCTGCCAGTCAGAGAAGGGGTACGAGGGTCTCTCCTCGTTCCTGTGATCCCAGATGAGTGGGATGGCAATCACTTACTTAAAATAAAAGTTCTGAAGACAGAGAGTTGGACTAGAGGCAGCAGGAATTTATTTCTTTCAAGAGAAAGGCACTCGCCCAGGCTAATGGAAGTGGGCAAGGGCGCGGGATCAGTGCAAGAACAAAGATTATATAGTTCCTATGACGCAATGTCCCATTTCCCTCCCACCCCAGTCTCCCACTGGCTGGGAGCTGTGGGCTTACAATCTTAAGCGTGAAAACTAACCCAATCCTAAGGTGAAAAGTGTGAGGGTAATTTCTCAGTGTCCAAGTTCATCCCCTTTTCTGATGTTGGTTTTTGGGGAAGTGACTCAAACAAGAATGTGGGAGGATTAGATAAGCAGGAATGGGGAAAAGTTCTGCAAAGAGGCCACCTAGACTGTGAGAGGGTTAGAGAAGTGGGAACAGGGAGTTCAGTTTGAGAAGAAGTCACCCTTTGTTCTATTTCTCTCATTAGTATTTTCAAAGAACTAACTTTAGGCTTAGCTGTTCTGTATTGTATTATACATTACAGCTGTTTCTGATCTCATTAATTTTGGTTCTTACGTGTTATGCCTCTTACACTTTCTATGATTTCATTCTGTGGCAGTTTTTCTTACTTCTTAAGTTATCATATGCTTATTAGGCCATTACTTTCCAACCTTTGCTCACCTTCAATATTAGCATTTAAGATTATTCACTTCATTCTACATACTGGTTTAGCTGAATCTCACAGGTTCTGATATTACTATTTAAATTAACGTTCAACTCTAAACATCCTCTAATTGAAACTATGCCCTTAACTTGAGAAGTGATTTTAAATCTATAAACTTGTGTGGGGGGGTGGGTGAGGGCTCTTTGCTTTAGTTACTTTTTGGATGGATTTCTAATTTATTTGAAACGGAACCAGGGAGTGTTGACCTTTGAAAAACACCGAGCCTCTTTTTAAGACCTCATGGGCAATTTTCCTAAATATCCCATGCAACCTTGAAAAGAGTTTATATTCTCCTCTTGCTGGTGGATACACAGGCCCAGCGGATCACAAGTAAAAATCTCTTGCTCAAAATTTTGTCATGACTATTTTTGTTTATTGATATCAAGTTACTGCGAGTCAAGTTAAAAGCTCCCCGTCATGAGGCTGAATTTGCCAAATTTCTCTTTACAATTTTGTCAAATACCCTTACACATATGAAGTCATGTATTAGACGTATACACGATTGAAGCTGTTATGTACTTCTGGCAAACTGGCCCTTTCATCACTGCACAGAGCGCTTTTCCCTCTTCTGTTGGGTGCGCGCTTTCTCCTGGTGGTGTGGAACGGGAAGTTACAGGGTGCCTAGCACCACTGTGCCCCCTTCTCACACCAGTCCCTGTGACAACCCAAACTGGCCCCCGTCGGTTCTCAGCCCCCCCTGGGAAAGCAGTACACCTCGTTTCAGATTTCCGAAGGCCAGTCGCACCAGAGCAGGGCAGGTAAGAGCAAATCCTTCCTCACTGGGCTTTGCTGGGAGTCCGAAATTTCAAGGTGCCGATCCTTCATCAATTCTTAAATTCTTAGCAACCGTCTCTTCTCCCTATTCTCTTTTCTTTCCTTCTGGAAATCTAATTTAGGTTTATGTTAAACTTTCCCCCTCTAGCCATGATTTTTAACTTTTTTACATATATTAGTTATATGTTAATTGCTATTAGTCTCTCTGTGCTCCACTAGCTGCAGAAAACTAGGTTCTGTATTTAAAATGTGATAATCAGATTTTTATTCCACATATAGCTCCCAAATGACGGTAACTAGGGACTATATTTCTTCACTGTAAAAATAACTAATCAGATTCTTAAAACCTGTATAATAATTGTAAAATAAATGAGAAATATCCTTGACATTAGATTAATATCTGTAACACATTCTCATAATATTTGTAAAATAAATTAGAAATATCCTTGACATTAGATTGATATCCGTAACACATTCTCATAATCTTGCAGTGAGCCAATAGTTTGATGCAAATACAAATTCCACACTTAGGTACTGTGAAACCTTGCTTTCATTTGCTTTGGGAAATAGTGTAACAAAAATGAAACTCAATTAGAGAACTCTTCCCTTGCCAAAATGAGCAAATACTTGACAAAATACCACATAAATCCCTCCAACTTCATTTCCTACGTAAACCTGAAATTTACCAGTGAAAATTTACACAATTTAAGCTAGGAGTGAAATCAAGAATTTTCCTGTCCAAAACAAACGCCCTAAACTTTATGTCCAGGAGGAAAAAATGAAAAGTTTCCTTGTGTTAAAATATTCAGATTCCATTTATTCATCTACTATTACTCCCAGAATAAATGTTAGGATCAAAAGAGGAAAAACAGGAGGAGGTTTGTCTTTTAAAAACACCTAAAATTGACCAGCCCAGAGAAAACATTGCCTCTTTTCAAAGAAGGAATTTCTCTAAACTTACTGTTTTCCTCTCTTCCAGGAAGTTTGTTCAGGAAGCTGGTACATCTAGCCATTTCTATTGCTTTCTTAAATAATATTTTTGAAAGGCTGCTCAAAAAGCTATTTGAACTTATTCTTGCCCAATATTCAGAATGTCTACCACTGACCATGAATTTAGAGAAGATCAAATATTATAGCTGGAAGAAATTTCCTTGATCATCTCGAGACTAAGACAGTCTTGTACAACAAGGTAACTGGATTGAGAAAAGTTAGACAACTTGCTCCAAGTACAAAGCTAGCTAGTACCACACCTATAAAAGGAAGACAACTTACACTAGCACGTGGCTAGTACCAAACCCAAGACATGAATCCAGGCCTGCTGGCCCCTGCTTTTTAAAGTATTTAATAATTTTTACAAAATAACAATAATTCTTAAAAAATAATTAATCCCTTTCGGGTTGTACTAATATAAAATGGTAATTTGAGAGATTTTGTGACACTTCGTTTTGTCCAGGAAAACGTGTTACTAGTCGTGAAATAAATAAGGAAGGACCACAGAAATTTAATAAGAAACTGAACATGGATTCTAGCAAAAATACATTTTTCCTACTGTAATGGTTTAAAGCTGTAGGTACCCCAGAAAAACGTTCTTAAATTGAATCCATTCCTGTGAGTGTGAACCCATTGTAAGTAGGCTCTTTGGATGAGGCGGCTTCAGTTAAGGTGTGACCCACCTCATTCAGGATGGGTCTTAATCCTATTACTGGAGTCCTTTATAAGCAGAATGAATACAAACACAGAAAGAGAAGACCACAGGGGCAAGAAGCCAAAAGCAACAAAACCCAGGAGAGAAGGGAGAGAGCAGCAGGCGCCACCATGTGCCTTGCCATGTGGCAGAGAAGCCATGGACCGCTGGCAGCGGGTCTTCGGGGAGAAAGCATTGCCCTGCTGATGCCCTGATTTGGACATTCTCATGGCCTCAAACTGTAAGCTGATAAATTCCCATTGTTTAAGCCAACCTACTGCATGGTGTTTGCTTTGAGCAGCCTAGGAAGCTAAATACCTACATATATATTTTTGTTAATCAAGACTTTGGAAAGCTATATAAATAAACAAACGGGAGTGTGTGTGTGTATTCATACATACATGTACATATGTATTTTAAGGAGGTACTGGGGATTGAACCCAGAACCTCATACATGGGAGGCAGGTGCTCAACCACCAAGCTAAATCTGCTCCCCCAGGAGTTCATTTTTAAAAAGTAGAAGGATAGGCAAAGGATTTGAATAGACATTTCTCCAAAGGAGATAGAGAAATGCCCGATAAGCACATGAAAATACGCTCAACATCACTAGCTATTAGGGAAATACGAACCAAAACCACATGGTAACACAGCATTGTAACATTGTAATTGTAATAAATGCAAATGGACACTTAAAAATTGTTAAAACGAGAAATTTACATTTTAAATATGTTACTACAAAAAAGGGGGGAAGATGAAAAAGCAAAAGGATATCCACTTCTCAGGTAAACTGCAAGGAACTGGAAAGGAAGTAAACTGAAGTAGACTGAAAACATATAAAACTCTGTAACCAGTTAAAAGAAATTAATAAGTAATAATTAATAAGCTTTGATTGAGGATTTTCTAAGATCCCTGCTAGACATCCCCAAAGAGAAAGAAACTGGAAACTTAACTATTGAGAATCCTGTATCTGATATTTTCTGAATTCTTGTTTTTAATCATTGTTTTCATTTTTTTCTCATAAAAGTGCCTGCATTCTTCTTCAAAAGGTACATTTAATGGTTAAAAAATACAAAAGTATTTTGAAGAAAAAAAAAGTAGTAGTAGTATTGAGAATAACGAAAGCAAGCAAGTGGGGGACAGAAAAGACAGGCTGTTTGGGAGGGAGAGAAGAGCAGGGAGG
>PVKH010027002.1:0-13100 GCA_004027955.1 Chaetophractus vellerosus
TTTGTATAAGCACAGATGAAGTCTAAGATCAGCTCTCCCTTTGGGATCCCTTGCCTGTGCTTCCCCTAACAACATAATGACTAAGTTCTGATAAATTTGTCCAGTTTTTCTGAGATGAGGAATTTTAGCCTTTAACACCAACTAAAATGTAGGCACCTCAGAATGTTTTTGAACACTCTTGTTATAAATTGCACCTAAACTGGAAGAATCATCCACCTCACAGAAGCAGTCCTAATTTGGGAAAACAGTACATCAATTGCATGAAAGCCATAAACGTGTAGTGGTAGCCTGGATATGGATTGATATTCATTGTCCCCTAGCACCATGAATGCAGACTTTTAGAATTCAAAGTATGTAAAAATATAACCTATGCCTGCTAGTTGAGAATCTGAGGCCAAGGAAGGAGAAGTGGCTTGGTCCAAGGTCACACAGCTATTTTAGGGCACAGCCAAAACTAGAATCAAGTTCTCAGGGATCCCAATCTTGTTCTCTGTCAAAAATCAAAAAAAAGTCTTGAGAAAAGTATGTTTCTTCAATTTTGTATCTACCAGTTTGGTACTTTGTTAACATGGTCAAAATTGCCTAGATTTTCTCACAGTTTGGGGAAAAATTAAGTTTAAAATTCCAGCAGGTGAGTTTCCTTCCACCAACATCTATTCAACCCAAACTACAAATGAATAGCCATTGCTGTTATGTCTCACCAGAGTTCTGCAGAGTGTTTTACTTCACAAATAAAGAATTCGACTTGCAAGGACGACTACACATACTGATTCCTGCTGCATCCTCGGACTTTGTGGAACAAGGTTTTTCTCAATATGAGTGCCCAGCTTTTACTGGTCACCCAGGAAAAGCATCGGTTCATGAAGACTGACACATCTACCAGCCTCCCCATCCCTCTGCCTATAAAATAATGTGAAAGAAATTACAGCACTTAGCATAGAGTATCTGAGAGGCTGAGTTTAAATCTACTTTGGACAGGATGTATTTAAAATTGTTCCTCTCTTTTTTTTCTCTCTCTCCTCCTACCCCTGCGATGAAAGGTCAGAGAGGATTTGGAACTTTTACACATCTTTAGTTCTCTGGGAGGGGTAAGGTTTGAGGACCTAACCCTTATGTCTTGATTGAATCGAAATGATAGTGAAATAATTGGAATTCAATTCTAACAGGCATTAGAGGAGTTGGTATTAGACTGCTGCCGTTAAGATGTTTACATTCTTGTCCTTGGCTACAACATCGATTTCACTAAATGACCTAACTTCTCCAAGACCATGGCTTCCCATCTGTAAAAAGGTAATATATTGCCAACCTTCTATATTAATACAGAACATCAGCTGAAATAATAGGTAGGAAAAGAGTGCTTTGTAGATACCATGGAATTAGGCTTTTTTTCCATTCGCTGTTTTCCCTAGGTATTGTTTGTATGCTTTATTCACCACAGTCAGTTTCACAAATGTAGCACTGGCTTACAAATATCAAAACACTCTTTCCAGAGAGTTGGATAATTAGCCTGACCACACAATTATCATCATTTGAAGGGACAGAAGATGGAAGATCGTTAGGGCATCATTTTCAGCTGGACAAACAAGATAGACAAGTGAACAGTTTCTAAGGGTACAGAGAGACCTGAGTCTCAGTAAACAGGAAAAGCTATTTTTGAAGTAAACAGAACAAAGCCAAACTATATAAGGTGTATTGTATCTTTTTTTCCATGGTTTCTTTGGAATCATTAGTTGATCCATAAAATGTAAAGTCATGGCAATCCATCTAAATAAATTTGAACAGTCCTTATCTCCAGTCTGCAAAACCAACAAGTAAAGATCAGTGTTGTCTTTGGGGTTTATAAAGATTCTTTTTCTGAGACGGAATCTTTTGCTCTTACTAAGTGACATATCTATGGGACAGCAAAGTGCTTAGATCCCTAGGGATAGTGACCTAATTGGCAATACTCTCAGGAAAGTTTTGTTGTTTATTTACAATTGGGCAGGATCTCCAACCTGGCCTCTGTCCTAATAAATAATCATTTTGCTAAAGTAATGGTAGCTGATCAATTCCTATTAGAATTGAATTCCAATTATTTCACTATCAGAAAGATTCAATCAAGAACCATTAATTGAGAGCCTCCTTTTGGCTGATATGAGGTTGGGGACTAGAAATGAAATGAGGGACAGCTATGTCTTCAATAACCATAGGCAAATAAAGCAATATTTCCAAGCATGAGACTATACAGCAGTAAGCAAAGGATACCATTGAAGCACTTGAGAGACCCTAAATTTAGGGTTACCCAATGTCCCAGTTTTCCTGGGACATGGTTTACTTATGTTGTTTTTGCTTAATTATTGATAGCACACAGGATCACCTGGAAAGCAGCCTGATTGGGATTTTTAATTATATTGGGAGATGAGACAGAGCTTTTTGGACAAAGTTGCTCATAATTAATCATCTCCTTAATGGTTTCCCAAAGAATTTTTCAAATTCCTGTCTAAACCACCTCTAATATATCATCTATATTGTCACCAAGTGAACTTTCTAAAACCCAAATCTAGCAATGTCACATCCCAGCTTAAAAACACTTCTGTGTTTCCACATCATATATAGGATAAATTCCAAACTCTTTAGTATGGTATATAAGGAACTCCATGTCCTGTCTATCTGTTCAAATTCTTTAAAAACAAAACAAAAATGCAAACAAACATGCCTCTGAATTTTCCAGCCATAGTAAACTACTTCGAATTCTATCTAAGGCCTCTGTATCTTTGCGCATGCTGTTCCCTGTGATTGCAATTCCTTTCCCCTAACATTGATTTGTGGTGGACACTTACCCCTTTATTCAGGTAAACCTTTCCCGAGCTTCACAAGCTGAAATGTTCCCCTTCGTTCCACCACCTTTCAATCTCTGCATTGGCAGTCATCGTACTATATTTCATGTTATTTGACATGTCTGTCTCTCTGACGTACCTGCAAGTCTTTCATGGTAACCAGGTCTGATCTGTCTCACTAGGCTGGATAGAGAGTGTTTATTCAATAAATGCTGATTTAACTGAATTCATTAGAAATGAGGTGGGCGAGAAAGAGCTTGGGGTACGAGAAGTTTTCTAGACAAAGAGGCAAGAACTTGTAAAGGCATAGATGTGCAATCATATCAGGCCATATCTGGGAACTGCAAATTGGTTAGCGTGTTTGGGTCATGAAGTAACTGTGGGTGATGAGGTTAGGGAAGGAAAATTTCTCTGTGTAACTCTAATCTAGAAACATAAAGCCTGTGGATTAACCATTTTTCTAGAAAGTATATTTTAAAAGAGACCAGCAAGCTAAAAGTTTAATTCATGTATTTCCTTAACAGGTAATGACTGAATGCCTACCATGTAGCAGGCACTTTGCAAGGCGGTATTGTGTAACTGATAACAGGCTCCTTGCTAGTGCACTTCTCTGTGCTCCAATTAGAGAATCCCAAAAGTAGAAATAAGTTAATTAGGAATGAGGGAGGAGAGTTACATTTAATGAGCATCTACTCTGTGCACCCCTCATTTCATACAAAAGAAAACTAAGAACCAGGAACCAGAGAATCTCAGAGGCAGAACCAGCATGACCCAGAGTGTACTCAGGCACAACCCTGGTCCTGGAGGGACCTGGGCTAAGTCAACTTGCTTGGAAGACGATAGAAGCAGCAATTTAACCAGCTACAGGGAAACATCCACTGACTCCTGCCTGGATCCACAATTGTCAACCCAGTTTCCAGCACCCATGGGATTTTAATGAACGCTAGGAAGAAATCAAAGAATCAAGAAGTTGATGAAGGAAGAAAAACTTATGCCTTCTCCAACACAGACTTCAAACACAGTCAACTTGAATGTGAACAACCTAATGCCATGAGCTCTCTGCCATTGGGGGATTCATGGCATTAGGTTCTTCACATTCCTGAGGATATTATGGACTAATAGATGTAGAACTGGAGAAGTTTGGTAGGTTCTAGTATTAAAGAAGTATGGATTTTAGAAGTTTCTTCTGACTGACTGCCTGGGGAGATTTACTTGATCTTTGGTGAGAAAAGGGGATCAAGTTAAAACATTCACAATGAGCCTCACAAATTACAATAGAGATCTCCACAGGCTAATTCTAGAAGAAATACAACAGAATAAATCCAAAGAATTTTCTAAGTTCTAGCCCTATGAGGCGCTACTCTAGGCTTTAGGGGCATCTTGCTTACTTTTCTGGTGGTACTTTTTAAGTGCTTATCTTTCATTCTTAGAAGATCTATTGCTAATCTGAGCTAATCTCATGTGTTATCTTTTCATTTCATCCTTCCATTGGGGTTTTGGGAATAGGGCATATATATGCCTGCCTGAGGCAAGGCATGGCATGGTGGATCTCACTTCCCTCCAAAAATGAGCTTGTAAAAACACTTTGTGCTTGTGCAAGGGCAAAAAAGAAAAAGGGGAAACAGATTTAGTGCGTTCGTTAGAGAAATGTTTTCTAAATTATTTACTTTTAAATTAAGATGCAAAGAATCTGGGGTTATGGAAAGTACTCTAATATTGTACTCCACCATGACAAGTAATTCTAAAACAACCTGGCCCCAATAAAATGCTCTGATAGGGAAGCAATACATCTAAACAGAGCAATTATCTTGCTTAGACAGATAGTGAGGCTGTTTGAGTTCCTCAGGAATTCATCAACCATCATTGCTCAGGCTACAAAAAACTATATCAAATAGCCAGTATGGGATATCACAGGAACTCAACTCCTCAATGCTAATGTCAAGAAGCAACTTGTGTGACACCAGGGGAAAGCACACCTGAGACATACAATTCTTCTTGTTAGAGTTCATGCCTCTACAGGCCCAAGACGTATAAATGCATGATATCACGCCTCGAGTTCTGTTCATTGTTAATTCTAGCGTAGAAATGGGAGCATTCAAGAGTTACACTGAGCCTAGAACAGCAAGTAGTTGTTTCATTTACTCATAGATTTACTAGAGTATGTTTCAGTTTTTCCCAATTCAAAAGGCTGCCACATGTGCGGTGCCATCTTGTGTACCGAAGCAGTCATATCTGTTAATCACTGTAACATGTCTGCATAATGACACCTAACACTGAGGTCCCCAAAGTACTTAGTATAACATTATCATAGTCTCCAAGACCTTAAATATTTTTGCCTCTCACAATGTCATTTCACTGTCCTTCCAACTTCCTCTGGTCCAGCCATATTGGGTTCTTTTCACTCTCGGATATACCCCCGCTTTTCTCTGTCTCAGAGCCCTTTGCACTTGGCATTTTTCTACCAAGGACTCCCTTTCTCTAGGTTTTGTTTGTTTATTTGTTTGTTTGTTTTTACAAGTCTGGCTCCTTCTCAACTTTCAGTTCATATATCACCTCCTCAGAGAGACTTTCCATGACTAGCCCTGTTTAGTATACACCCTTCCAGCATGCTCTAGCACATATTCCAGCTGTAGTTAATTCCTACTTTCCCCTCTTGTTTATCAGCTCTCTCTGCCCAGTAGAATTGAAGCTGTGTGTCTTATTTATTGTTGTTTTCCCAAAACTCAGAATAGTGTCCGGCATAAAGTAAGTGATCACAATTTGAACGAATGAATGTCTACTAAAATAAACTCTAGTATCATTGCCACTGAGTTATCTAAATCAGGACTTTTGCAGCATGTTCTGTCTAGGAATAGCTAGTGCAGTCAACAAGGCACATTCTTCTCCTCATGGATGTGTCCCTTATTCCACACACTTTTGACTTAATAATGGAACATATCAAGGTTTTAGAAAGAAATGAACTGTAGAGTGCAATCATGAAAAGATTGTTCTTCTTCTTTACTCCTTAAATTTGCCTTATGGATACATTTGTCCCCTGCACTTGGATTAATCTAAGGCAGGTCCCTTGAATTTCCAAGTCATTTTTAGAAAATAATAAAGACATCTATTCATGTTCAAGCATTAGAAAGTATAATTTAAATCAACTCTAAATTATTTTGAAGTAAAAACTTTCTTTTCCCAAGATCACGCCTGTTCAAGCTTGGAAGGCTGCAGTAGAAAAAGCAACTTGGTTGGCTTCTTTCCTCTTCCTCACTCACCTCTCCAATTAGCTAACCATTGATTCATATCCATCTTGGGTTGGGCCTGGGGGAGAAGTGATTAGAGGAAAAGATAACAGATTTGCAGGGTCAGTACATATATAATCTGATACAAGTGCCTTCAGGGCATGAGTTGACCACAGATAACTTTTTTGCAGGGACATTTTGGTAGGTTCTTCAAATATCTTCTACTAGGGACCTCTAAGCTGCAATTCTCTTGTCCTGGACAGTGACTCGCCTCTGGCTAGCCACAAAGGATTCAGCCTTCACTTGCTATACTGAAGATCTTTCATCCCTCCAGGTGGTCTTATTCTGAAGAGCTTTCTAAGATGATCACAATCAAGTTCACTTTCTGGGGTTTCACATCAGTTTCCCAGAAATTATGCTGGGCTTTCTCTGCAAAATGTGGTGGGAAGTACAGCTTGATCCTCAATGCAAGGGCACCTGCATCCATAAATTCTCACCTTTAGACACTCAAGTGTGAGTAAAACACTGTTCTCTATGCCCCTCGTACTCCAGAGGATACCTGTCAGCCTCCCTGAGTATCCCTTGAAGTCCTCCCTTGATTTGAAGTGAGGAGGATGCCTGCCTTTCCCTTCCCCCATGGGAGGAGGATGGATAGCACAGGGATAACTCTATCCAAATAAAGCCTCTCTGTTATTCCAGCCCCTACCAGGCTCTCACTTTTAGATGCCTCAGAACAAAAAGCCATTGATCCTTTAACTCCGGAGAAAACATAGCCAGCTCTCTGACAGCTGCCTTTGAAGTCTGTCTAGTTGGTCTTAGGTTGAAGGAAAAGCCCACCAATCCCCTCCTTTATGCAGGAAGAGAACACAAAGCACATTGACAGCTTTCTTCAAAAACTGTCCATTTTTTTTCTAGCCTTCTCATCCTTTTATACTCTTGTGGATGTTAGGTTAAGTCTGTCTGTACAGTTTTACAATCACCCTGCATGTCCTGACTAGCGATTTTAGCACTTCATGTTTGAGCATGAGCATGATTAACATTTATTGTATTAATCTTGGCCTTTACACAATCAGTCAAAGATGAGGCAAAGTCTCATTTTAAATCCCTATTCCATTAATATGTATATTATTGAATAATATTAAATCAGTAGTTCTCTCCCCCATACTGCCATGTTTCTGCTCTTGTGAGATTTTGTCACTGACTAATGATTCAAGAATCTTTCTGTGGAATGATAAGTGCTTAATCAAAGTGGGATCTACTATTAGAGGAGGAAATGTATCCATCGTTAGCTAATAGCTATCATATAAAGGCACTAGATCAAGGGAACATATATAGGTGAACAAAACCTTGTAGAGTATGAGACAAAATAGGGAAGAAAGTACAGAATGCTTTGCATTGTTCTGGCCATAGGAGTTGTGAACAGAGTAGGAGTTTGACCAAGTAGACTGGGAGTTAAATCAGCAAAGACTGAACATCACATTTACTATTAGTTGCACTATCAATGGGGCTTATTAATTTTTTTCAGATATTATTTGAAAGACAATGGCAGCAACTTAGCTCTCTGGTACTTGGAAAGCTTTCTCTTCATTTGAATTAATGGTACTTATTATTTATGCCTCATTGGGCACTGATCTTTCAGTTCTATGAGGCATCATCTTTTATATAATTCATTTATGTGTGGCTTGTTTCCACAAGCTCTCTCTACTCATGTTGCCAAAGAACATGTCTGTATTTTCCCATAATGCCCCTAAATTCAAGCTGACTAGTAGTAGGTATTCAATTAGTGACTGTTGATTCGATGACGAGTTTACCTTTTTTAAAATTCATTAAGTTCCTATTGTATGAAAATTCAAGTGAAGTCACAATCACTCAGGAGTCAGCTTAAAGATGGCTAATGATGGGGAAATTCGAATATCTATAAAGATAATAGCAGCAATAGATTAAAACAAATCAAATATGTTTAAATCCAAGGTGATAATGAAGAAAAAGAAAAGGTTACCATTGAAGGATACTGGGGAACTACCTTATTATTTGAAAACTGCTAAATAAAGGGCAAGAGTTAAGTATTTATCTACTTTTTTTTTTCTATATATATGGTATCTTCAAATAGTAGATGAGGGGAAGTAATGAATAAAGGAGAAATGTTAATGTTAAAATACCACTATTTTCTATTTCTAATGAAGTAATGAATTTAGGCATTCAACACCAAAGACTGCCTTGTATCATAAAAAGAGATTTTCTGCATTCTGGTCAACATATAAATCATTTATGAAATAGTCTTGGAAAAGGAAAATGGAATTGAATTTGATCAAGCATCTAGATCCAATTTCCAATTTGTAGAAAATACAAAGGACAGAGGAACATGTTAACCTATACTGTGGGGATATAATCGATAATATTTTGATTATGTTATAATACACAGAACAAATACCTTGATTTATTTGACAAATAAATTGCAGGCGAGAGATCAAGGAGATGAAAGAGAAAGGAGGATTTGTAGGGAGGGAGAGAGAGAGAGAGATTACATAGATTAAAAAAGACTTAAAACATATATCAACTAATCCTGATGTATGGACATTATTTGAATACTGATTCAAATAAACCGCAAAAAGGAAAAGTTGTAACCTTTATGAAACAATTGGAAATTTGAACACTGATTGGAATTTGATTATATTAAAAATTGTCAAATTATTTCTAGCATGACATTGGTATTGTTCTCATGTCTGAAAAAATATCCTTGTCTTTTAAAGATATGTACTGAAATATTTACAAACAAAAGTATATGATATATGAAATTTCTTCAAAAATTTATTGGAGAGAAGATAGTGGGTGGGGTATAGATTCACAAGGATTGATTATGAGTTCATAATTGTTGAAGTTGGGTGATGGAGATATGGGAGTTTATGTATACTAGTCTATCAATGTTGGTATATGTTTCACATTCTGCATAATAAATAAAACTTTGAAAATACTAAAGAGGAAGAACATTTATTATTTAATATAGATCTTCCTTCACAATGACCTGATAAGTTAATTCCCCAAAATATAAATTAGCCTGTTAATAGTTGCTTTTTTAATAGAAAATATGTACTACAGAGCAGCAGTACAGGAATTTTTACCCTGGTTTATGTGTCCAAGAGTGCTTCATGAAATCCATAATTATCCAAAACTATATGTAAAATTAATTTTGGAAGTGTGTTTTTAAAGAACAAACAACTCATAGACATCATTACTTTTTCTAAGAGACACTGCAGAGAAATTTTGGTTTTCTTAAAGATCTGTGGTTTTAGTTTCCTAGCTGCTAAAACAAGTACCAAACAATGGTTTGGCTTGACAATTGAAATTTATTGGCTCATGGTTTTGGAAGTCAGAAGACTTGCTTCCTTCCTGGTATCAGCATTATCCTCTGGCTGGCCAGCAATATTTGGAATTCCTTGGCTTTTCAATCATAGAACAATGCACATGCTGGCTTCTCCTTTCTCCGCCAGATTCCATGGACTTCCTGCTTCTGGCTGCTCCCCATAGCTTCTCTGTAAGGCCTCCAGTGATAGGGCAATGATCCTTTCTGATTCAGTTGAGCCACATCTTAACTGAAGTAACTTCATCACATGGTCCTATCTATGATAGATTCACACCTACAGAATGGATTAAGAACATGTTTTTCTGGCATATACAGCTCTAAGCCACCAAATGTGCCAGCTGAAGTGAAAAAAAAAAAAAAAGCCTAAATAATATACTAAATCAATGAGAAAATGTTTCCATTTCCATTTTGCCTAACCTGGTTTTATTCCAAAATCCAGGGATACAGCAATGTGAAATTTGAGTCATACCTGATTTTTGAGCAAAATCACTAACCCATGTTTGTATTATCTGGATTTGATTTGTCCAAATCCTTTCATTCAAAACCACCTCCTCTGTAGACCATGTCCATTCACTCATTTAAGGCAACCTCCCTTTTGGACCATGGCCTCCTCTTGATTTGCCTTGGGTAATATAGAACTATCCGGATTTTTATGAACACTTTTGAGATTTCCACGTGTAACATTTTTAAATATATTATCTCTGCAAGTATGTGATAAATTCTCTAATAGCATTGATCAAGATTTTGATGCCTATATATTCTTCTCTTTGAGTGCATCTGGTAAGAAAATAGTGCCATATTTTTCCTTCCACTCTTCATTCCATTTTGCCCTTGAGTTTAGATTTAAAAGTTTTCATATTAAATATTGTAGAGGAAACCATGTAAATAGCTGTTTTAAATTGCTCATATAATCCTTACCTTTTTATTGTCATTAAGTTTACTCATCTAGTTTTATTCTAGTTCATAACTGTAGGGAAAATTATTTTCTACTATTTTTTTTAAGTTCTGATTAAGTCTAATAATTGAACATTTTAAAGCACAAAGGGTAAATTCTAAGATAAAATTACCTGAAAAACCTTTCTCCTTATGTAAATTTTCTTGTAAGGTCATTTTCATTTTAGATATTATTTTTTTTCCTTCTTCACAGTTTCACTTACATTTTTTAAAGTACATAAATTCACAGCTTTACTAGGATATCACTATCTTTTATTTTCACATTTAAAACTAATTTTAGAAAAATACAATATCTAGCAAGATTCTCATGAGTTTTCCCATCAGCAGGGTTACCTCTTTTTTCTGCAATGTAACAGCTTTGGAGCACAAAGGCATTTTAAATAGGCATCCTTGATACAAATTGCAGATTACTTTCTCACTACTCCTGGCTGTCTACTCCCAAATCAATAGAAATTCATGGGATCTGAAAATTAAATCTTGCAGTGCATTTTTTTCAGTCTGACTTTATTGATATGGTTATACTCCTTCTGCACCATTTTAACAAGTTCAGGTGGAAAAGTAATAACATTGACATTTGGAAATGAATGTGGTAGGTAGGAGAGGGGTAGGAGATAAAAGGACTCAGCAGCCCAATTTCCTCGGTCTTGAAATTTCATAGACTTCATTATGCACATCAGAGATATTTTGCTGAAAATCACTGCTAATACCCAGTTAGTTCCTTTTGCATTACCCAAATGCAAGGGAATAAGGCTCATCAAATATAGAAAACATAAAGCTCAGACTTTGCCAACTAAGAAATTGCTGATCTAGATCCTTGAGACTTTGATAGTTCTAGGAAATTCAAGGCAATTTTGTAACTGCAATGGCCACAAACTCATTTCTGAAAGGCCAAAATGCTGTTTGGGTGCTTTATTAAAAATAAAAAGATTCTTGACTTAAACAGAGTCATTAGAATTCTACATGATTTTCTTGGCTGTGGCATAGCTCCTAATAACATACAAGGTGGTTTCTCAGAATTCTTGCCTCGTCTTGGTAAATCACTAATCCATGCCACAGGGACTGTGATTCATCACTTCAACCAATCTCTAGGAGAGTTAATTATTAGGCCTCATCTCTCTTTCTCTCATACATAATCTGGAAAAGTCCAATTATTCTTTAAATGCTTGTTTGCCTCAGTCACCATCAAAAATCCAAAATTCCCTGTTTCTCCATCTTGATTTTTTTCACTATATGATTGTGTATATTCCCTAATTTGATTCAATTTCACACTTCTCCTAAGTCCCCCAAAGCCCTCAGGATTTAATAATCTTATCTTCATCAAAATCTCCCATCCCTTTAGCCTCTTCAGTTATTGGTCTCTTCTACTTCTTGCTGTGAATAGGATATTGTCCCTTTCCTGAATTCACTGCTTCCCTTGTAGACTAATAAATTGCCACTGATTTTGTAACATCATATTCCTTATACTATAAGGCAAAGAAGTCAGATTGCTTCTTGCTTCTAGTTGTCATTTTCAGTCCTTCCTCCATGTAAAACCCCTGTTCCTCTGAAGGGTTTGGCATCACACTTCATCACCTGCCACGCCTTCTCATTGCTCTTAACTTCTAGATGTCTCACTTTAGCACCTGGGTCATTTTTTCCCTTTACTCCAAATTCTGGAATCATTCTTGGCAATGTCAACAATCATGTGGATGAACCAGTCTAAACCCTGGGCTTTCATATTTCTACAACCTTACCTCAGCCACCTAATTCTATAATCATTCCTTAGACATAATCATCATTAATAACTGTACTGTCTCTCCAAAATCTCAATGTCAAATCTTTCTGACCATCATTTCCTATATCATATGCTTACTTAATCCACTCTCTCCTTTACAACATATGAACTTCTAAGTCATTTATTCTACCACTTTCTCTATTTCTCTTTCCTGGCTTATGACCTTATTTTCAATTTTACCCAGTTTGGGTTCCATGGTTCATCACCGTAGTCATTTGTTTTTAGGAACTTTGAATTCCCTTGCACCTCTCCTGTTCCACTAATCCCACAAAACTACAACACTGTTTATACCCAACTCCCTCCCTACTCTGTTCCACTCCCATAGAGCAACTTAGAAATAACACAACTTTGAGGTCGGCTGTAGCTCAATTGGTAGGGTGCCAGTTTACCACATGGGAGACCCCAGGTTCAGTTCCTGGGGCCTCCTCGAGCAGGCAGACTGCCATGGGCAGGGCAAAGCTGCCGTAGGCAGGGCAAGCCCCCGCGGGCAGGGCAAGCCGCCCGTGAGCAGGCAAGGCCGCCGCGGGGTGAGCTGACTCAGTGGGTCACTGCAACGGGGGGAGACAAGCAGACACAGAAGAACGCAAAAAATGAACACAGCAAGAACAAGCAGAAAGGGGGGGATATATAATTTAAAAAAAAAAGAAATAATACAACTTTACTGCTTGGACTCAACTGAAATTTGTGGCCACAATCTTAAGTGAACCTTCAGAATTGCTCAGAGATGCCCAGATACCCTTCTGCATTTCATTAGTCAACTTACTTTCCTTCTTTCCAGACTGTGTTTGACTCATCTTCTTTTTTCAAACCTCAAATCACCCACCCCACTCTGTTGCTCCCAGTGAAGAACTTGCATTGTAACTCATTGGGAAATGTGAAAATCATCTTCTACCATTGAATTTATCAACATACATGCATCCACACTCATACTCTTGGCCTTCCTTATCATTACTATGTACGACAGGGTTCTG
>PVKH010027003.1:0-13099 GCA_004027955.1 Chaetophractus vellerosus
AAGATTAGATGTTGCCTTGGCAATGAGAGCCTGCTATTAGTAAGTGTTTTAAAGCAATATTCATTGAACCATCATTAAACAAATGCTTGTTGAGATCCAGTGAATACAGCAGTGAAAGAAACCTGCAAAGACTGCCCTCACAGAACTTCACATTCTAATGGAGAGACAGAGAATAGATAAATAGATATATCAATGTCAGGTGTTTGTGACGAGTAAAAAATATAATAAAGCAGCATCAAGAGTTGAGAGTGATAGGGTTAGAGTAAGGGTTTGACAGGAGTGGCTAGGAAGGGCCACTCTTAGGAGGTGATGTTTCAGCTGACACCTGGATAAATAAAAGGAGTAAAGGTGGGAACCATGTGAGAACTGAGAGAATAGCAAGAGAAAACCCCTAATTTGGGGATGACCTTGTCATGTTCAAGGAATAGAAACACAGTCCTTGGGGTGGAAAGGAACAGATCATGTGGGGCCTTGTAGGTCATGGTAAGGAGTCTGGGATTTGTTTCAGGTGTGATACAGAGCCATTGTAGGGCTATAAGCGTGACAGGGACTTGATCTAATTTTATTTTTTAAAAAGATCATTCTGATTGCTGTGAGGAAAACAGGTTATAAGGGCTAAGAAAGGGCCACCATTTTGGAGGCTATTGCAGTAGTCCAAGTAGATAAGAGTATCTCAGATTAGGATTTTAGTGGTGGAGGAGGGAGAATTTACAAGATTCAGGATATATTTGAAAGTAGGGTGGCAATAATGTGGATGCATTTAATGTTGGGTATAAGAGAAAGAGAAGATTCAATTAGGTATCTGGTGGGTAGATTAGAGCAGGGCAAGCTTGTAAGCTTGTGGAGAAGCAAAAAGGGAATGAAACATTCTGTTAGAAAGCAGTCCATTTCCAGATGCATGGTAAGCATTCAGTAAAGCTTACTCATCCAAGTGAGTAAGTTGAATGTACATTTGGACATACAAGCCTACGGCTCAGGGGAGAGGATAGAGCTGAGGATATAAATTTTGAAGTCAAAAGGGTACAGGCAGTATTTAAAGCCATTGGACTGGTGGCAGTCATCAAAGGAATGAGTATGGAATGAGAAGAGTAGTTTGAGGATAGAGACCTGGGGCACTTCAACACAAACATTGAGAGCAGAAGGAGGGTCCCATGTGATCAAAGAAGGATGTGGAGTATGGCTAATCCTTGAAGCCAAGTGAGGAAAGTGTTTTAAGGTGGGAGTTGATTATATTCCTGTCAAGTTTTCAGAAGACACAGAAGCTGAGTTGACTACTGGATTTGGAAACTTGGAGGTCATGAGTGACCTTTTTAAACTGCTGGCTTGATATTTTTAGAACGCTTTCCTGAAAACTTGATATTTCTCCCAGGGACTTGCCCCTTCATGAAAGGATCTCTCAGCCTTGGTTTTTCTACCTCTTCATTGTCATTTTTCTTCTTGTCTTCTAGCTCTTCCTCACATCTTTTCATTACCTCTCGCTTTTACCCCAATAAAGCAAGTAATTACCCTGCCTGCCTTCTAAAATGAATGTTTTGTTTTCAAGAATAGCCCCATTCAAGAATCATAGACTGCTTTCCACAACAATACTTATTTACTAATCACTTAGACCATAATATAAATGCTTCTTGTATGGATACATTGGAAGGTGGGTAAGAAAATGGACAATATTTACAGTAATAAAATACTTTAAAAAGTGGCTATTAAAAGATAAATCTGAGTTTAAGGTGCCAATAGCTCTTGAAATGTTATTTTAGTAGAGAAAATGCTGCTGTTTGGAAAGTGGTGCTCGGCATCAACAATCTGGACCACCCAACGATGTTCATGCAGACACTTGGAGTGAAGACCATCATCCAGCACCCTCGCTACAGCTGGGCAGTGGTGGACTATGACATCAGCATAGTCGAGCTAAGTGAAGACATCAATGAGACAAGCTATGTCCGGCCCGTCTGCTTACCCAGCACGGGGCAGTTGGTGGAAGTCGATACATACTGCTATATCACAGGCTGGGGGCACATGGGCAACAAAAGTAAGTCAGGATCCTCAAGAGCATTTACCTTTCAGCTTGTAACTAAAGAACATTGTGTTGCTTCTTAGCCTTTGGCCATAATTTCCCCTTTTCATTTGTAAAAGTAGAGCTACAAATAGTAACTTCTTCGCATATTTGTCACTCTCCCTTCCATGCGATTCGTAGACATCCATAATTTGACACAGCACTTAAACCTGCCCAGCCAAGATGCAACCTCAAAACTCCTTCTCCAAACCTTGGAATCTTTCTCCAGGGAGCAACTATCAATGTTTCGGTGTTATCATACAAAATGGGACCTATCAGTCATGCCTGCTTTGGCATGCCTCTATCAATGATTTAGGCTATCAGCAGGCAAAGTCACTCTAGTGGTTCTGCTTCTGTAGTCACGCTACAAGGTCACATTTCCAATTCTGTGTTATGATTTGGTTATTCCCACATATTAACATGACCTCTCAGTCCCTCTAGAAAGAAAATTGATTTTTTCTTTGGCTATTTAAATTGATTGGCCCTAGATTCTTTCTTTTTTTTTTTAAGATTTATTTTATTTTATTACATATCTCCCCTTCCCCCCGCTGCGGCGACGCGCCAAGACTGGTCACTGCGCAGGCGCGGCTTTCCCCGCTTGTGGGCGGCTTCTGCTTCCATTCATGGCCGGCTCTCAGTTCACGGGTGGCTGGCTGCGCTCCATTCGCGGGTGACCTGTTCTGCCCGTGGCAGCTTTTGCCTTGTCCGTGGCAGCTTTTTGCCCTGCCCATGGCAGCTCTGGCCTACCCATGGCAGCTTGCCATTCTCAAGGCGGCCTGCCCGCTAGGAGAGGTCCCCGGGAACCGAACCCGGGGCCTCCCATGTGGTATGCCGGCGCCCTATCCACTGGGCTATCCAGCTGGCCCCCCTAGATTCTTTAAATATTATTTAAACATGTTCTATAAAACTTATTAAAATTTTGCACTACTTACTCCCAACAGCCATTGTAGAATCTCTCATCCTGTTTGACTTATTAAAAGTGTGGAAGAAAAATTTAATCAATGAATCATTTTCTTTAACTGCAAGTGTGCTGTCCAATCTGACTACCTCAAGAAGAAGGCCATGACTCTTGAGAATGGTGATGAATATTGGTGTCTTGTTATCAACTTTAGGAACTGCCAAGCTGAAGGATCATTTTTTATCTTTAAATTTAGTCAGATGAGTTTTGAGCTAAGTAGAGTTTCTTTCCTATACAATTAAGTCAATGACTTCCCAAGAAAGAATTTGAAGGCAGTGTTAGGTATATTATGTCACCATTACTGTGCAGTTTGGTTTTTAAAAGCTATAATTAGTATTGCAATATGATGGAAGAGCAGAATAAACCATATACTTTCTCTACTTGTATTCTACCCACAATGACCACAACAAACTCAGAACAAGAGTGAAATATATTGAACATACCATATATGCAATGTTGGGTTTGGATCTTTGGGGTTGTAAGACCAGCAGTGAACAAGAATGATTCTGATGAATAGCAAGACATCTGACTGGCTCTTTCTGTACCACTTGCTAGACATAAAATGTCAATGATAATGTAAACAATTATTTACTAACTAATAACTGATTCTCAGCATTTCATCTATTAAATGGGAAAAACAATAGCAACAATCTAATTCACAGGATTGCTCTAAAGTTTAAAGGCAACAATGTCCAGGAAATGCTGAATGTGGGTGCCTGGCCTATTGCTAGTACCCAAAATATGTTGGTTAGTGTTCTTGTTGCTATTCTTTTGACAACTCTTGAAGCTTTCGTTGTCTATGTCACATTGATTTTTCCAAAAACGATTCATTTTTTCCCAATAAGGTGCCGTGTATATGTATTTACACACACACACTGCTTGAACATCACTGTCTAAAAATAGAACAGTGTGTATAGTTTTGTAGAATGGCTACACAGCAAAAGATTCATGCTGTCTTGCTTCAAGAAATCCATTGTTAAGCTGTGATAACTTTCAAGCAAGATTGAATTCACGTATTCTCTCTGCTGCACCAAGGGATGGCTTTGTCCCTTTTGACTTCTCTTTGTCATTTCCTCTAGGATTATAGGTTCTTACATCAAATACAGGTCATGGCTACTGTAGCACATGGTAAGACACATTTTCTTCTCCAAAGATAGGGAAACCCTTCCCTTGTTATTTTTAGCAGGTATTCTGTACTTTAGCAAAGCAAGACTGACATGCTGAGCCGACACTGAACGGGAAGCCTCCTGTCTGGAGCACAGCTTCAACCTTTTCCCTTTCTTTGTAGCAGCTGTTGTTTTGTGGCAGCACATAATTAAAGGGGGAAAACACTAACCAAGTGACTTAACCAATTTACTAACCAATTTGTGCCTCAATTTCCTCATTAAATAAAATAAAGCAGTTTCACTAGATTATTGCCATGAGCACTTCTAAATGGAAAGTTCGGACTCCAAATAAGCCCTTATCTTTGAAATGACATTTCAAGTAAGGAATATGGTTCTCTTAGTATAAAAATGTAATCATTTACTATTTGGCTAACCTCACTTTTGAGTAATTTTGCCATCTTTTATATTGTTCTTCCTTTTTAAATCCAGTGCCTTTTAAGTTGCAAGAGGGAGAAGTCCGCATCATTTCTCTGGAGCAGTGTCAGTCCTACTTTGACATGAAGACCATCACCACCCGGATGGTATGTGCCGGCTACGAGTCTGGCACGGTGGACTCCTGCATGGTAAGTCGCTTTCTAGGTAACCAAGGAGATTCAGTTCAGCAGTAACTTCGGTGGGCCCATGTTAACTCATTATTATTCATGTCTGGCTCCTTGGGAGCATTTATTGAAAATAATTTATGACCAATTGTTCAATTATTCACCCAGTGACTGAGCGATCCCCCTAATTGCTCCCTTGCTCTTCACTGGGATGCCTTCAGCGTTCCCGTCCGCTGTGTGGGGAACTGCGCCCTTGGTCAGCAACTGGAGGGAGAATGAGAGTCCTGGTCCGTGTTAGTGATCAGCACAGATGGGGCCCTGAGAGGAGCTAGTGCTAACCACGGCTCCAGCGGGCTGCCCCAGGAGGCAGAGGGCACGGGAGATGTCAGTTATCAGTATTAGCATTGAATTCACACGCTTATGGATACCAGATTTCCAGGTATGTGACGGGGCTACGTCTGCCTCAAAGGTGATCACACTGGCTCTGACCAGGCCCTCACTTGCTGTCCAGCATGTCCTAAAACGTCACTGAACACACCCTATTGGCACTTAGGATTTCTGGTTGCAACAGTGCACAGAACACGCTCACCTAGCAAGGCAGGGAAGGATCTTAATTTTTACTTAATAACAACATCTCACTGAATATCATACTGGACTGGCTCTCAGGGAGGGATAAAATGGTACATATACTCAAAGAAGCTTGTAACAGAGAAAGACAGCTATACTACATTTCTACGAATTACCTTTGTTATATCACTTCTTGGGAGCAGATGAAATTGTCCCCCACCCCCCATTTGTGAGTTAAAGGAGAGCTCCGACAATGCTACAACACTATCCAACATAACTAGGTAATATTTTTGATGGCTTATTTTAGAATGGGCACATCAGGGGCTTGCCAAAGATCTTGACATGATTCCTTAGCTGTCACAGGAAAGAGGGAGAATAGCTCCCTGGAGTTTCACTGAGCAGCCACTCTCCTTTCTGCCTCATGGCAAAAGTCCTCCAGCAGTGGTGGGCAGTGGTAGAGGAATCTTTGCCTTCCGTGCAACAGGCCCAGGTTTGATTTCCCAAGCGATTAAAATGAGTTTAAGGAGGTCGCATGGTATGGGGCTTGGAGCACAGGATTTGCAGCTTGAAAGATCTGGGTTGGATCCCATCACTTCTTGTTATAATCACGTGACTTGGGGAAATTATCAAACTTGTCTGGAGAGTTATCTCATGAGGATGACAGGGGTAAGTCTATCTTTCACATATCCATGTGATATCTGGCACATATTTAGACACTCAATGAATAGTAAGTATGTTGGCATTATCTGTAAGTTGAGTGTTGACTGTGTTCTAGGCTCTCTTCGTAATGCCTTATATTGACACATTTATTCCTCACATTCTCCCCATGAGGCAGTATCATTGTTTTCCATATTTCAGGGATCAAGAAGATGAGGGACCAGAGAGATTAAGTAATTTGCCCCAGATCACCCAGCATGAAGGTGATTGAGTGAGGACATGAACCAAGACAGCCTGCTTTAGGGCTCAAGTGTTCTGCTCCTGTGCTGTCCTAGTAGCTGGGATTGATGTGAATAAGTTTCTTTCTTTCCCCAACATCATCGGAAAGTCTACCAATAACTAGTACCTGTTGTACGTCTTCAAGATCATACCTTGGTAATTGCTAAAGGAAGAGAAAGGGCAGTGATTCTCTGAAAGGGAATTGCAGGCCCAAGCGCAGACACACATACAGGCACATTCCTATTGTGATGTCGGATAGCAACCATGGCCTGCCCACTTCTCTAGTAGCGGGAATTCAGCCCTTGTGGGCATCTTAAATGCCTACCAGCTGTTCTCTAATGCAACCCCACATGGGAAATTAAAAACCAAAAAACAAGAATATGCCTCAAAACAAAAACAAAACCCCCACAAAAGCTACTTTTTACCAGGTCTGAAGCAAGACTGTATATCAGATTCTAGGCCAAGACACATAATAACTTCCTTAATTGCATCAATGGGGCACATTGGAAACTGCTGATCCCTCAATTAGGGTCTGTAAATCATGAGGATCACATCTGAGACCAAACATAAACTTTGGCCTAGAGCCCAAGATCACAAAGTACGCGAGGACCAAAAAGAACCAAATTGTGCCTTTAACGGTATTCTCCCTTTCATTTTGAATCACTTCCGGTTCACCTCTTGTTTTTCATTTAACAAACACCTACCTGCCTCACGAGGCCTATCTCAAAATCCACATCTTAGTAAGGCATTTTTCTTCCTCTTCTTCTTCACCTGAAAGTAATTGCTCATTCCTCTGAAGCCCCATTTATAGCCCTTAGATTTTGCTTTTGTATAGTTATTCTTGTTACCCAAACAGACTTTCAGCTCCTCCAGGGTGAAAACAGTGCCTTCTTTTATCTGAATAGACCCTAGAACAGGGGTTCTTAACCTCTTTTGTTACACGGACCCCTTAGCCAGTCAGGTGAAAACTACGAACCCCTTACTAAGTCCACACTATACTGTGTATTACTTAATAAATACATCATACCTGCACCAATACGTCCCCACAAGAATAATGTTGTTGTTTTTTTAAATTTTCAATTCAAGCTCATGGACTCCTGCTCTAGAACAAAACCTGGCAAAGAGTGGATGCTAAATAATTATTTGGCTGATTTTCTGACTTCTGAATGTGTTCCTTTTTAATCATTTCCTGGCATAATAAACAGATCTACCTAAATAACTGAGTATCTTTGCTTTTCCTTTATACTGTATAAAGGTAGAAAATATTTTTGTGAAATATGTCTTAGAATGTTTCCAATAATTTTTGCTTTTTAAGAAAATTAGGATTTCAGGTGAAATAATTTATTCAACTCCTTGCAAGGTCTGTGTTTATCAATTAGGCATAGGACATTGGAAAGTTATAACTGTAAAGATCCCCATTTCCACAAAAGTATACATCATAGTCAAGAGTTCAATTTTGCTTTCGTAGCAATAATAATCACTAACATTCCTAAGAAGCAGGATAGCCTAGTGGTGATAGAGTCCAAGTGCTGGCACCAGACTGCCTGGGTTCAAATCCTCACTCTGGCAAGGGACAAGTTTTTAAATCTGTGCTTCAGTTTCATTTTTGCAAAATGAATATACTACTACTACTACTACTATCAGCTCATAAGGATTTTGGGAGGAATTAATGATCTAATACATGGAAAGTTTTAGAAAAACACCAATAAACATAATTACTTTTATTCCCCAGCATTTACAACTGAGATCATAGATATCACAGATATATTTCCAAGTGTGAATTCGTGCAGGCCATGGGGGATTTGGAACATTCCACAATGAAGTCACATAATTATTCCTTATTTTCTAGGGTATCAGCCCCTCTTGTTTGAGGCAGTACAGAATACACCTCTCTAATTTACTCTTTTCAGATGTAGCAAATATTAACATCTGTAATGCCATATTTATATGTTATTCATATTTGGAGGAAAGAACTGAGTAAAACTCAATGGCAACACCTAAACTTAAATTTTCAAGAATGAGAATCTATCTGTGAAATAAAATATAAGCTATAAATAAACAAAATACCTTACTGTAAATAATCCTTATGTGTTAATTCCCAAACATGCTAACTGAAGGTCCTAAGAACTATTAAGAAATGCAGTAAATGGCCCGGAAATGGGTTATACTTAATGTATTCATTCACATGGCAAAACTCTTGAAAGTAGAGAGTTATTCTAAAACATATTTCTAGTATTGTCTGTGAGAAAAAAATCTGGTTTCATGTTAAGTACTTTCTACATTTATAAAATGGATCAAACAAAGAATGAGGTCAATTATGAGATAACCTTTTTTTTTAAAAGTGTATTTTGAAAATCTCAGGAAATAAAAGAAAAATGTCTTCTGATTTGATAGGAAAAAAGAATATAGTCCCTTTCTCAAGCCAGACCCATCCTTTTAAAGATCAGAGTTCAAGATGTCATTTAAAAATTCCATTTATATAGTAGAAAGCATGTTCTCTCCATAGGTTGACAACGAAAGCTTTGTTGAAAATTTCCGAGGAATTGGTTAAGTTGGGTTTAGCTTTATTGTACCCTCAGGATAATATGGACATTGTGAGGGCTCTGCAATATCATTGACTAATGTCCTTTGCTATTCATTGCAGGGTGACAGCGGTGGGCCCCTTGTTTGTGAACAGCCTGGAGGACAGTGGACCTTATTTGGCTTAACTTCATGGGGCTCTGTCTGCTTTTCCAAAGTCCTGGGGCCTGGAGTTTATAGCAATGTGTCATACTTCGTTGAATGGATTGAAAGACAAATATACATCCACACCTTTCTCCTAAACTAATTCCAAAGATGACCAGAGATTTTTGTCCAGCTATACTCAAAGAAAATGGCCTTCTTGACTGGGGAAAACTTCCTGCAGAGAGCTATCCAGAAGCACTTTTCAGGGGCAGGAATGCTTGACAGTGCACTGCAAATTTTCATGTTTGTTTTGATTTAACTTTATTCATCTCTCTTAAAACTCTAGTTTTCTCTAATTTGAAGTTTAATGAAAGGCTTTTAAAAAACCAAAGCAAAGCAGCTATTGTTTCTTTGCCAAGCCTAACCTTGACTGTAACATGGAATTATCAACTCTGGAGACATTTAAAGTCATACAGGCACTAATGTAGCAGGTTATGGCAAGTTCCCTTTCTCTCTACCACAAAAAGGACATTGAGATCCAGTCCCACTCATCTCTGTTAGCCGCTGTTTCTTAAGCACAGTAACATAGTGGCAAATTTCGTTATTAACATTGGACACTTGCTTTTGACTTACTAAAAGCCAAGGTTATTACATGCTTATTTACCATTACTCTTTTAAAGTTTGCATAATTCTGAGAATTTATGAAAGTCAGAGATGAAAGGTCAGTAAAGTCCATCTAGGTAGTGAAATAGGGAGACAAATTGAGCACAACTCTTCGGATGTGAGTATTAACACTTGGCATTATAGGCCTGCCCATTGTGGATTTAAATCAAGGTTGTAATTCCAAATTACTTTATGGAAAAGTCTCCGTAGAACTTTCCCAGTGCTGGGCTTTGTTAAGTGTATAGCGTTGACAGAAAGTTCAACAAGATCAATATTCATGGGAGATATTTTGCTCTTTTGACCTACATCACAATGGAATGGAGATTAAAATTTTCCAAAGGAGGAGACCTTGCTCTAGAGTGAAGAAATGCAATAATTTTTTAAAAAATTAAATTGTACCCCTCATTGACATTTTAATATTCTCATTTTATCTGTGTTCACCCATACTAATAAAGTCACAGAAATGTATCTCAATGCACAAAGTTTGTATGGAATAAAATATTTTGTAATTTCCTCGAAACATGCTTAATACCTGGTGTCGCCACTTTTCCTAATTAATAATTAAACCAAAATTTTAAAAATGCTTTTAAGCACTAGGCCACTTTATGCACATCAGTTTCTGAAACAATTAGTGGTTAAAGAAGTTTTCCCTACTTCAAAACAAAAATCATCACTTATACCTAATTTAATTAGTTGGGTGTCCACTTGGCACCATCCAAAAACCTTTTGAATAAGTAGGATTCCCTACTAACTTCCACCAGCAATGTGAACTGCCTCAGCGTTCCTCATAGAGACTACCTGCAATTTTATACATGTATTTTTTACTCTTTTTCTATGTGTACACATATTTGAAGTTCAGAAGCTTGTCTTGAAACTTTCCATGTTATTGATTCCAGTCCTGCAGTTTGTATCAACCTATTGAGAGTGTGAAATTCTGCAGCTGAATTGTGGTCACAATTGTATTAAAGCTTGAGAATATATGTCAGCTTCGTTATGGTGGTAGGTACATACTTAATGTAACAATTTTTAGCCTTGCTCAATGTATATTCAGTGAAATGTATATATTGTACTTATTTTAAATAATCCTTAAAACAAATAAAACTGTATAATCTTTACTTTTTTGGTGGATATGGTGCATGGATAGCAATTCCCAGGAAATGGCTTCTCCCACTATGATAGTAGGCTCAGGCTGGTGCCATCTTCCACCAATCAAAATTTACCTATCATGTCTCACTCGCACAGGAACGTGCTGTCTTATTTTAGATGACAGATGCTTCTTTGGGTAGTCTGAAATTAGAAGTTGCTAATCGTCTCAAATTACCCATTGGGTGTCCAGTGAGAACTTTAGCACCAACTAAGAGTATATTGATCTTTGATCTCCAGAATGTAGTTTGGTAACTGGATCCAAATCCTTTATAAATCTTTTGGGATAAAATTAAATCCAAAATGCATGTTAATAATCACTTTTCTTTGGCTATCAGGAGGAATGATATAGATTTTGGTCCTCCCAAATTTGGTAAAAAATATGCTGAATACCAAAATGTAAAAAATCACATCAGCTTGGATAACTTGGTGTAAAAAGTTATTTATTGTAAATGAGACCCTTTAAAGCCAATACAGATACCAAATCTCTTTCCCCTCGGGGCCAGATGTGTTTCAGAAACCAGAGTTTTTCAAATTTTAAAAAGATAATACAGTGCAAATACTGCATAATATAATCCCATTGAGGGCTGGAGTAGCACCTAATAATAAAATACATTAATATTTTTGTAACAAAATATATGAATGATTACATTAAATGGGAAAATTAAAGGACTATAAATTGCCTTGCTTCTGTTCAGGGCATGTTTTGTCATCAATTAAGTTTGTGCCTAATTTATTAAAAATGTTCAGTTTTTAGAATTTTTTTTGAGATTTGGGGGTTTTGAAATTGTGGTTAAGTTACTGTGACTTCATAACATGAACACTCGAGATTTCCCTTTACTCATATGTACAAATAATTCACATCTTAGAAAGTGACTTTTCTTCTCAGTCTTTTTGCCTCATTTTTTTTTCATCCTTAGAATCTAACTCTTCATTTACAAGTGCATATATCTCTGTATTTTTATTTCTCAGAAAATGATGATCATAGGGAATGAACGCCAGCTACTATGAGGATAACAGATGATATGACATCACTGATTTTTTCATATAAGAAAAGGCCAAAACAATATTTGGTAAAAGGTCTGCTTTGGGAATTTCCTTCTAAGTTCTGGTACCAATTATGGTTGGAGTCAGTGAGTATCACAGGAGTGATGACAGTTTTTCAGAACACGTTATTTATTAAACAGTTTATTCAAAAAAAAAAAATCACAAGGAAGCAGAGTGCAGCTTCTACTAGCCATGTGGGATTTTGAAAATTCTTGAGATCAGTCTGTGTAAAGACTATTTGAGATAATATCAGAAGACTACAAAAAAAGTGTTGGGACAAGACAGTAGGCAGCAGGTGGAAAACAAAGCCCTGAGGATAATAATAGAATAACAGTCATTAAGAAGACCTTAATATAAGACATGGAACATTAGCATTGAGAATCATGAAGGAAATTCTAGGTGATTTGTGGTTGACAATTTTCAGATAGATAGAAGAAATTAAAAAGAACTCGGCAAGAATACATTTTCATGCAATAACATCTGGCCTTACTTGGTATAAACTGGTTTCTTTGTTCCAACTAAAGCCAGCATATATGATTTGCAACAGCAGTTAACTTGCTATACACATTCATGTCCTAAAATGCATTAAAAATAATTTTTTATAATAGCCTGAAGGAAAGCTCCTGAGAAAAATCTGTATTAGTCTCCATTCATAACATCTTGTTTTCAGAGGCTACCACACCAGAAAAGTTGTAGGGTGAAGACTATGAACTCTCAAATGGTCTTTTGAAGATGATTGTGACATTGCCTCATTTTGATTAGGCTATTGTCAGTTTTAAAATACAGGAAATTTCCTAATGGGCTCTATGCTCAGCTGATTCTGTCTGCCTGACTTATAACCTCTGTTTCCCAGTCAGAACATCTGGGCAGAGGCAGACGTCAAGAAAGGTCTTCTCTTGAGTGGAAGCAGAGGCAGAAATGCTGTTCTTTGGTAGCTGATGGTATCCTAGCATCCTTCCTGCCCCTTCCTGACAAAGCCTCTACCTCAGGAGAACACTGAACTGAGCAGAGGTATACCTAACATCTCAGAAGACCAAAGGCGTCTTCCCACAGGAAATAAAAAGGTAATAATGATCGATCATTAACTGTATTTTAAATAGTGCCATTATTACCCTATTTCAGGTACATTGTTTAAAAGGATCTTGGGAATTGACCTGAAAATTAACCATTTACAACACTTCTCCCTGTGGAAATCTTCTCTTAGTCTAACCAATCAATCTAAAAGCTGCATTTTTCTTAATTTCTTTAAAAAACTTTTATTTGGAGTTTGCTCATATTAAAGTATCTCCCAAGAATCTGAGATAACCTCTCAGTAGAATAAATATATCTCAAATGAGTCCTCCTTTTAAAAAAAAAGTTTGTATTT
>PVKH010027004.1:0-13097 GCA_004027955.1 Chaetophractus vellerosus
ACATCTCAGTAGGACCACATAGGCTTCCAATGCAGATATCACCCCTAACAGAGGGGCTCCTGAGGGCTCTGGAGGCATCCAGGTCCTATATCAGGGCAGATAGCCCCAGAGTTTGGTGCCTTACCAGTGGGCCCTAATTTGGAATCCTTTCTCCTGAGAGGAACAGAGTCTGACCAAACTATGTCTTCCCTGCACATGGTCCATCTTTCTCTTCTATACAAACCTATATGCGATGACAGAGTTTTAGGTGCACTTCCAGAGACCAGAGTCTATGGGCTTTCCATGTGCCAGCTGGGTCCAAAAGCTCAGTGGAGCTGCAACTCCTACTACTCAGTGGACTCATGCATAACACCTAGTATGGAGATGATGATGGACAATGGCTATCCCAGGGAATGGAGAGAGTCTGCAGCTGCAGGGAGGATAATCTCATTCATCTTACCCATGGGATATAAGCCTCCTCTTACCTGGAGGTGGAGGGGTCATCACCATCCCAGGCTTCTCAGGAGTGGGGGAAGGGCTATGGACCAGAGTGGACTTACTGGTATTATGTTATAGACTTATTGTGATTCACACAATGGAAGAAATTACATTAGTGGAGCCAGTGGCTATTGGATGCTTTGGGGGCAGGGAGAAGGAAAAGCAGTTGTAATACAGGTGCTTTTTCAGGACTTGGGAATTATCCTGAGTGACATTGCAATGACAGATGTAGTCCATTTTATATGATCATGTGACATGCAGAACTGTGTGGGAGAGAATGTGGTCTACAATATGAACTATGGTCCATGCTTAGTGGCAAAGCCCCAAAATGTGTATATCTATTGCAGGTTATGTGCCACACTAATGAAGGATGTATATGTAGGAGGTTGTGGGGGGTGTGGGAGGTGGGGCATATAGGTACCCCGATAATTTTTGTGTAACATTTATGTAATCTATGTATCTTTTTAAAAAATTAATTAATTAAAACATATATATTCTAATTATATATCAGTAGTAAGAGAGAAAACAAAAACAAGAACTTGGTTGAAGTATGGGTTATTAAGTGAATGGAGGGTTCTGGATGACTTAGTGAAAAGTATATGATAATCCAAAGCAAATATGAAGTAATGTTGTGAATAGTAGATACTATGTATGCTTATCAGGGATCTGGGATTTTAACAAAAACATTAAAAACCCTAATAATATTGGTTCCAGCCCAAGATATAGCTTCTCCTAGGGACACTGAGAAAACAACTCCCAACACTTGTTGTCCTGTCCTCAATGTATATGAAGAGAAATCTTGCATCTAACACCCTTGGCAGAAGAACTACATAGCAGAGGAACTTGAAGGTAGGATCCTCTTGCCTCCCCTGTGTGGTCTGTTCATTGTGGTTGTTGTTATGCCTTGCAGAGGAAAGGAACCAGAAGATACTTCAATATTTTTCAGTAAATTAAAAAGTTGGTTTCTGCTGTGATTCCTTATTATACAATAAATGTTGGAGTTAATGAGAAGATTACAGAGCACAGGTTGGAGACTTTTAAACTTATAGTTAAGTTTCATCTAAAATGTTTCTAAATAGGCTGTTGTTTTTCTTCAAGATTGCCAAAGAACCTGAATAACAGCAGTAAACAGAAATTACTATTAATTGCTTGTTTTGAGGTGTCTAGAGAATATAGCAATAGGTTTTCTCCAGAGTCCTGGTGCCACAGTAAGTAGAAGTAGATATAGGAGTTTTAGCATGTTGTGCAAACATGTTCTCCAGAGCCAGGAAGTGGGCTGCCTTTTGCTTGCAGATTATGAGAAAATAGGTATATCTTTTAAATGTAAGGTATGTAGATGATGTTTTGTTTCTAGCAGTTCTTCATGGGACAAATTATTTTGGGGAAATTTCCAGCCACGGCATACATTAAATATCTCAGTATTTGGGGTAGAGAAAGCAGGCTCTACTGAACTTTGTATAGATGACTTGGATTTGTTTAGCTCTTCAAACACAGTGTCCTGAACAAATGTTTCCAGGAGTTGGATAAATAGAATGGCACAGACCTGATAGTTTCCTACCTGCTTCTGTGAATTTTTGGAAGAGTTTGAAAAGGGTGAAGATACAGTTACTTAAATAAAATTCACTTAAAAGGAATGTAATAAGTCTTCTGGAGAAAAAAAATAAACAGAACCAGCTGTAAATTAGATATTAGAGCATGGAAAAAAAGTTTGGCTCATTAGGGCAAAAAGAAAAAAAAAGTAAAGAAGCCATAAGGAAGATTTTAGTATCACATTTCCTGGAATGAAAGATAATATAGTTTAAAAATCTGTGTAATGACATCATTTGGGAAAAAAGATACTATGATATTAAATATGCACATTTGTTGTAAGTTGAATTCAGATAGCAGAAACCTTAAATCTATTAGAATCAAGGGAATAAGGGAGTCTTTCTCAACTAGGAGTTGTTATGAGCACCCCACCTCAAGGGGTAAATTCACAATATCTGGAGGCATTTTTGATTGTCATGATGGAGTGACTGGCAGCTACTGGGGCTTAGTGGGCACAGTACAAGGATTTTGATAAACATGTTACAATGCAAGGACAGTTCCCAAAAATAAAGAGTTTTCCACCCAAAATATCAGTAGTGCTGAGGTTGAGATATCCAGAAAAAGTTCACTAAGAAGGAATTTTATAATAGGGATGATTTTCTGGAAATGTCTGTCTTGTGATTGCCTCTAAATCCTTGGATAAGGAGCAGATAGGACCATTGAGAGCCCTCACCTCTCCATGGGAACTCAGATCTTCAGGGTTGGAACATCTGGAGCCTGTCTCTTGCATTGCAGAGCCACAGATGACCTTACCAAAAGTGATAGCACAGTAAGAGATCTTCATTCTAGGGTTCTGAACAAGGGGATTATTGATATATGGAATTTACAGAACTAAAATGAGGAAAGTCCCCACCTTTTCAAGTGGTAATGCTGAGATTCTCAGTGGTTCTGGGTACTGGGCAGCCAGATTTAGAAAAAAATACAAGATACCCAATTTAATTTGAACTTCAGATAAATAATGAAAACATTTTTAAATATGAGTATGCTCCAGGTAATATGTGGGATATACTCATAACAAAATAAATTCATTATCTGTCTATATTTTATCTGACAAACTTAGCTAGGGAACAAATTGAGAAATCTTACCATGCTTTCTGTATTAAGAAGTCCTTTATTGTGAATATATTTCGAGGGTAGTGACACCTTAAGATTCTTATCCATCTTCTTAACAAGTAATACATGTTCACATGCATATTCTAGATCCCTTGAAGGTAGAGAAGATTGAAATGCTTTGCAAGTTTTTCAAAGTTTAATACTTTTTTCCATTCTTAATCCTGAGTAAGGACACTTCTCTAAATTCCATTCTCCTGTGTTTCATTTTGACAGCACTCTTTAGAGTCTCGCTTTGACACTAAACACTTTCATTGGATTAACTAATTTCCATAAATTTATTTTCTAAAGCTTGCCTTATAATTGTTGAAAAGAATTAACAAAAGGAAGCATTTGAAAATGTGAAATTGCAAAATGAAAATGTTGATATCTCATTCTATATTGAGCCTTGCATAGAGGTATGCGTACATTTCTGAGAGTAGAAGAATCTGAATTGTAGTTGTAGGTTGATTTTCTGATATCTTTATCTCACTGAGAATGTCATGACTTCCTTGAGTTTCTATTTACTCACTTGTAGAAGAAGGCAATTTGATCAATATTCTTTTGAAAACATAAATCTGTATTGACAAAGATGTCTGATTTAGTGAAAAAGAAGAAGAATGAGAAAGTGCTAAAATGATGTCTAAAATCTGGACTTAAATGATAAAAAGGGATATTCTTTCTTTATTTCATAATATATATCCATAACATCATTATGTAGAAATTAGTTTAAATTACAGAAGATACATTAGGTACTTCCACTTTTCACTAGTTTTTGTAGGAAAGACATAAATTGTTCTTTGATTTTTCTTTCCAGAACTCATGAAGTTCACTGAGATTAGAATGTCTTATATCTGGATATGATTACATGTTACTATCCAAAGCACTTGATTTAATAATTACTACACTTCCAAGTTTTTAAAATTACATTTATGAACATGAACAGAAATAAGGTTTTTTTTTGATTTGTGAAAAGTAATATTAACTATTAATTCTATTTCTGATATTTTAAATATCCCAGTCTTGTATACTTAATACCTATCAGGATTATGACAAAGCTCTATTTTTCTCACTTTACAGTCTAAACAGGGGATACAAAATCAGGCTTTTTGTATCCATTATGCTCCTTCATCTTTTATTTTCAGATTGATTTTCAGGTTCCATCAACAGGAAATGATTTTAACAGAGAGAAATATAACTGCTGGGGCTACATTTGACTCCTTGGGCTTCTCAGATTACCCAGAACTAAAGGTCCTCCTCTTCCTGATATTTCTGGCTATCTACATTATTACTGTTTTAAGAAATCATGGAATGATTTCAATCATCAAAATTAAAGCCCAAACTGAATGCCCCATGTTCTTTTCCCTCAGCCACCTCTGATCTTGAATTTCTGCTATTCTTTCATCACAGCTCCCAAGATGCTGGTGAATCTACTTGTGGAAGACAGAGCCACATCATTTTTAGGATGTGTAGTGGAATTCTTTTTCTTTGGTGCATTTGTGGTGATTGAATCCTTTTTATTAGTTGTGTTGTCCTATGACCACTTGTATCTATTTGCAGCTTCTGCTCTACACACCTGCCATGTCTCATAATATCTGTGCCATGCTGGTGGTTGGATCACTTGCATCAGAAGTAACATGCTCTTTGACAAACATGTTCTCTTTAATATTATCATTTCATGGTTTTGACACAATCAAACTCTTCTTCTGGGAGTTCTCCTCACTACTCACTCTCTTGTTCTGATATCTGTCTCAACCAGTTGCTGGTTTTCATCTTTGCCACCTTTAATGATGTGAGAACACTATTCATCATTTTACCTCTTATGTGCTCATTGTTGTCACCATCCTGATGATGTATTCATCCTGTGGAATCCACAAAGCCTTCCCCACCTGTGCCTCACACCTGACTGCCATCACATTCTTCCACAGCACCATTCATTTCCTCTACTGTGTGTCCAAATAAAAAATCTCCAGCTCAAAGTGGCTTCTGTGTTTTACATAGTGGTGATCTCTTTTTTGTCCTCTAATCTACACTCTGAGAAATATGGCTGTCAATAACACAGTCAGGAGAATAGTGAAGAGAACTTACTTTTTTATATTCAATGCATGCATTGGCAAATTTTTTCTTCATTTATTGCATAACATCTGTCTCTGATTTGTGAATGAACTTTGTGTCAAGAATCCATTCTTTTCTGAAACCTCTCTTAAAATAAAGTTTATCATATAAACAAGAATTCATTCTTAAAGATCATTTTAAAATTTTCACAAAGAGAAAACTCTTTACAATGGAAAGAAAATGAGTATTAGATCAAATGGATTACTTATGTCTCTGCTTGTGTAAACCAGACAAAATTGATGTTTTTGGCATCACTCTTGTGTAAAACTGGGATATGACTTACTTTATACAGTGATTATATAGAGTGAAAGAAAATATAGACACCAGATATGGTATACTGTATACGTACAAAAAATGCAGTTCTCTCATTCTTTGTTCTTGGTACTTAGAAGGTTTTGTGGGCTAATAAACAACCAAATTACTATTGAAAAATTAGGAAAATTCATGACAATTAATTAAAAATCTCTTTCTCACCTTCAAGTCCATTAAAATCCCATTGTATTGTGGCAAACATAAAAGTAACTATTTTATTTTCTAAAGTACAATATAGCAAATATCATAATAGGGCTGGTGGAGAGAAAGTATTTAGATCCATGTATACAGGAGGAATTGCTTCATAACTGACTTACTCTTTTAACTTGGTCTTCAGGAATGTGGAAGATTTGTAAAAGAAACAGAAGAGGAAAAAAGAAGTCTCATGTAGGAACAAAGAGCTTTAATAACGTTCAGGAGGTGAGAATGTTTAATTAAGTCAATGACTGACAATATTTTTAAGCTACTTTATGACATATACATGAAAAGAATTCTGTTAGTTGCTTGAAGGAATGCAAATTTGAATTAGAAGTAATACTATTCTTAATTTTTCAGTAAAGAGTTCCATTGCAGAGGATGATAGGCTATTAAAGAGTTTTAGAAATATTAGATTGGTCCTCAGAATATTGAGAACAAACAGATGAAATGATCATGTCCTGTGTTTTATGCTTCTTTTCAATAACCTAACAATCAGTGTGAATATATATTAATCCACTATGGTAGCTTGAGGAAGGGCATAACATCAATTCCCTTCACCAGGACTCTCTTGGCAGGCTTCATAGACTGTTGAATTGTGTTGCCATAAGTATCAATAGCTAATTGCCCTCTCTGGATTTTAATGTTGTTTTAAATTAACATAATGTCTAAATATAGTAAATATTTATTATGAGGGCTTCATAGGCCTAAGATTTTAATTTTATAGTAACAAATTTATTTTTCATATAATTTTTCTAGGTATTTCATTGAAGAAATATAAAATTGTTGCTCATTTTTAATTTTACCCCCACAGAATTAGTCATTTACCTAACATGCTTGTTACTTAATTTGAAATTTCATTCAGGCAAAAAGATACTTAATTTACTTGGACCAATGGTGAAAAAGTAGCAGCAAAATTGTATTAATCTTGATTGGAATCATTAATGAATAATATGTTTGAAATATAAGTAAATACTTATAATTCTCCCCTACCTTGGAAACGGATGATTACATTTTTGTGAAGGAAGAGATACAATCCTCTTAATTAGTATTCTGAGAATATTGATGTCCATCAGTTTAAATGCTCTGACCAATGTTTTAAAGTTAGAGGATGCCATAATAAAAACAATAGTTTGGGTCTTTAACCACACAGGCAAAAACATGTTCTCAATATTCTTCCATTCTCTAATTTTATTTTTCAAACTACCTGTGGTAGTTCCCAAAGCTGCTAGTATTTCTAGAGGTGTTTTTCATCATAAGTTTACATTTAAAAAGAAAAATTTACAGCATCCCAGATATACCATAGTTATCTGATATCCATTGTGATTCATAAGAAATACATAGTTCATCACTTTTTTCCATAAATTCATACATAAAATCCAGAACTATATCCCTTATTAATCAGACTAGTGTATTCCTTTGCAATAACAAAAATATGTTAAATTGACCTTTTGTATCCTGTTTTAAGAAAGCTCTGTTTTTTTTTTCATCTACACTGAATTTTCTTTTCAACTATCATTACTATACTACTCTTCAAAAACTTAAATCTATTACAAATTTTTGTAAAATTTTCAGGGAAACTGAAAAAATGTCATTGGAAATAAATCTCTTAATGATATTTTTGTAGCTGATATTTTCATTTTAAGTAGTCAAGTTATCCATGGAAAAATTTCTTATTAATAGAATAATATAATTTCAGCATCCTTCAATTTGATCATATTATAACAAAGATAAGTATAGAATTTCCAATACCAGTGTCACATGACTTTTTTGACATCATGCACATAATATGTCAAAGTTTTATTCGTTCTTCACTGTCAATGAATATTTTAACAATTGATTAAATATGACTTTATGCTCTTTTCCCTTTTTTGATGCATGCCAATGCATTATCTCCTTATCTTCAAATGGAATTTTTTTTGAGTCATTCAGAGGCATTCACTACCTTGGTTGCTGAGATGTTTATCAAAAAATCTTCAGTGTGAATTATTAAATGACGATTTTTAAAGTTTGTAAAAATTTCACTTACTTGATTCTTATTTTAAATATTGAATCAGATTTCTGCCTTCATTTTAGGAGACAAAAATCTGTAAATAGATGTTCTCCAAGTCTTATGACACATAAACCTAGATATTCTACCAAATCGCAAATTTTCAGGACCCATCAGATAGCTGAGGACACAGTGCAACTAACCAGCACAAACACTAAATAACCAGGTAGAGCATTCTATTTCTAGGAGACAGAGAAGAAGCTAGAGAGGGATCCTCTCTGAGGTGCAGGTGTAAACAGAAGACCTAAAACTTAGTGTGGATTAGATATTGTGACACTTTGACAAATCAGAGAGTATCTTGGGAAAAGAACTCCAAGTTTAGTGACACAATTTTCCCTAAAAGTAATATATGAGACCAAAGAAAGGCAAAAAGCCTAGCCATGAATTTAAGATTCCTTGATTGAAGAATAAAAATTAAAGAAGTCTGCGTGCACAATATTCCAATTTATTCCTTTTTTTGGTCCACAGATTTTTACCCATGGGGGTTATCACCACAAACTTATTGGCTACAACTTCTCTTTTTTTGTAAATTGTGAAAGGAAAAGTGAGGAGAACAAGAATATGCACTCAACATTGGAAACATTCTCTTTGCAGATCAATTTTAGGAGCACATAATATGGTCATTGAGAATATGAAAGGTGCTTTACTTAAAACTACTATTTCTTCATGTACACCTTGAAAAGACTTTTAGTACGCCCATGGATCTATAGACACATGTTTGAACACTGTGACCTAGATTGACATTGTAAAGGAAGTGCACACGTAGGATGGATACTTGAGGTGGTCTCATTAATGGCTGCCAACATTGGAGATTTTTTAAGGAAAACGCTGCCCCCAAACTGACTCTGGGTCATATGGGTGAGAAAACCAGAAAGCAGCAGGATTTTTTTATTTTGACTTTGTTGAAATTACACCTGCCTGTGCCTCAGTCATCTCTGATAGGTGGGTAAAGAAAAAGCTGATACCTTGTTGAGATATTGTGATTATTAAACTGCTTAATCTTGTATAATACTTAAGATCTTTGGGTGGGTTTTTAAGATGATTAAATGAGTGGATACTTGTGTAATATTTAGACCAGATTCTGGCTCATAAGTACTCAATTGTGTAAGCTAATATAAATTTTTGACCAGGAGTTTCATTACCTTTTTGGTATTTGAAAGAATTCTGCTGTGGCCTTAGACCCTATGGCCTGCATGAAGACAGGAGGTTTTGTGATACTATGAGAAAGGGAAAATTCATAAGAAATATTCATGTAATTTCAGGATGGCATAAGAGCTATAGCTCATATATAAAATACTGGGATGTTGAATTCCACAAGGCACCAAGAAATTTGGAAGGAGGCATGTGTAACATTAAATACTTGTTTCACAAATTAATCTTAAAAACAAATCCTGATGATATGCCATAAAGATTGTTTGCCTCTGGTATCCTCTATAGAGTTAATTTTATTTTTAATCTTTTTTATTCCATAGGGAATAATAACTGTTTGGGGAATTTAAGGTCACCAGTTCCAAGGAGCTTAATTATGGTATGAAGTCTTAACTCTATTCTCACACATTCTAACATCTTTGGGATCAGGGAGGAAATGTCTGTCCTTAAGATTTACCAGCTAGAACTAGAATCTGGTTATTTGAAAATGGAAATGAATTTATTTTCTAAGCAAATATCATTTTAAAAAGTTTGTCTAATTCAGCTTCTCTTATTAGGGAACTTTTCACAGAATCCATACTATGATGCACTTATGATGTGAAATACTTCTTTTGGCATTAAGAGCTGACTGATGGAAAATTGAGGTAATTTCATCTAAACTCCAAACATTGCATCACATCTATGAGTGTGTGAAAGAATAGAGGCTAAACAAAATGGTATATCATTTCCTTATTGCTTTACCTTCTAGCTTTTGCTTGCCTCCTTCTTTCATACCAATTTCCTTAATTGAATCTGGTAAAAATAACCACGGAGATGCTCCCTAAATGTCACCTTTATTCTGAAGGTTGAATTAATATGTTCACAAGCTGGTTATTGGGAGTCATGGCCATGTAAACTATCTCTGCTGGAGAAAGCAAATATATTCTTTTAAATTTTCCATTGGGTTTCCCAAAACCTGGTTTCCCACGACTGGCCTAGAAAATTTGGAAGAAAAGTTTACAAGTTTGTTGTCTTCTTTTAGCTCTGGGCCAAATGACTCACATATTTTTGATTAAGAGGAGAAAACTTAACTTTAGGACCACTCTTTGTTCCCATTTCTTTAAATTTAGCCCAAGTTATGGAAAAATCCAGGTTCTGTGATTTCTAGTCCAGCCTCTCTGCACTCAATTTTCATTTCACACATGTCTGAAGTCAGGTATGTACCCCTCCTGAAATCTAGGTCCTCATATTCTTCAACAGTATTGCAGAAGACCTCACCTAGGTGCATTTATATTACTGATAGAATGAACTAAAAATGTATATTCTTTAGTATCACAATTGGTATAGCCATAATTGGAAAGATTTGATTAATTCTTTAAGGAAACATCTTAATTTCCATGGAGCAGTAAGCATTTCATTGATTCTATCGTAAAGTTCATTAATCACCAAACATTTTAGAACATTTCAGTTATATTATTGTAATAACCATGTAAAGATTCTTTTGATGTTGAAATTATTTTTAATCAGCAGATTCCACTGAAGTATTTAGTATTTGGAATAATTTGAAAATAATATTTTTCTTATAATGCATATAAACAGTGTTTGATATCAAGATTCCCTTTCACTGAAGTTAATATAATTTTTCTCTATTAGTCTTTTCTCAGGGGATAGTCAAAAAATTTTGTGTTTTTATGAACATGAAATATAGTGGCAAATGGACAAGGAAAACTGCAGCATTGTGTCAGAGTTCATTCTTGTGGGATTGTCAGACTTCCCTGAGCTGAGTGTCTTCCTCTTCCTGGTCTTCCTTCTCATCTATGGCATCACAGTGATGGGCAACCTGGGCATGATCACAGTGATCCAGGCCAGCTCTCAGCTGCACACCCCCATGTACTTTTTCCTGAGCCACTTGTCCTTTGTGGATTTCTGCTACTCCACCATTATTGTGCCTAAAATGCTGGCCAGTATGTTAAGCAAAGACAAAGCCATATCCTTTCCAGGTTGCATGGTGCAACTCTACTTATTTTGTACTTATGCAATCACAGAAGTCATCCTGCTGGCTGTGATGGCCTATGACCGCTTTGTGGCCATCTGTAACCCTCTGCTGTATATGGTGATCATGTCCCAGAAACTCTGTATGGAACTAGTATCTGCCTGCTATCTCTGTGGAGCAGGGTGTTCTCTGATTCACATGTGTTTAGCTTTTGAAATCCCATCCTATAGATCAAATGTGATTAATCACTTCTTCTGTGATTTACCCCCTATCTTAACTCTTGCCTGCTCTGATGTATCTATAAATGAACTGCTGTTGTTTATTGTGGTCTCTTTCAATGAAATCATCACCATTGTGATCATCCTCACCTCCTATTTGTTTATTCTTATCACCATCCTGAGAATGCACTCTGCAGAAGGGAGGCGTAAAGCCTTTTCCACCTGCGCCTCACATCTCACAGCCATCATTGTCTTCCATGGAACAATTCTTTTCATTTATTGCAGGCCCAATTCTGATTACAATCAGGAAACTGATAAAGTGGCCACAGTGTTCTATACTGTAGTGATTCCCATGTTGAACCCTCTAATCTACAGCCTGAGAAACAAAGATGTCAAGGAAGCTTTCAGGAAAGTGGTACGATTGAAATTACTTTCTGCAAGGCCAATTTCTTAGCTGGTCTCATTTTTGAAAGGAGTTTGTGTTTTCATGGATGCAGATAAAATAGCAAAGAGGGAAGGACATTAAAATCTAGTCGGCTATTTATGCTTCTTTCATGTCTTCTTGTCTTATATCTTTATTTTAAAATCCCCTTTATTTGATAGAACATAGTAAAAAATGTGTCTGTCACCTTTGTTTCTCTTCTCTAATCCCTAAGTGTTTTCAGGGGTTTTGTGGACAGTAATATTAAGCTTCAAGTTTTTGGTTTGAGGTAACACAAAATATCTCTAACAAATTCACATAAAGAGCCATTTCTTTCCTTGCCCTTAATGCATCTAACTGGTTGTATTTAATTGACATCATTTTCCTTTAGGGAATCAATATACATTTGTGTCATATTATATAATTATACTTGAAAATTTGGAAGTAATTTCTGATATATTGATCAATATAAACCTCATAAATCCTGGCAAATTAGAGCTATGCTTTAGCAGAGTATGATCAGTGGAAGACTTAAAAGCCACGTGTTTAAATCCCTACCCTTTAGTATATGGCCTGTTGAATTTCTATGTCAAAAAGTTGTAAAAATAAAGAAATGATGGCAATTCAGTTGCAGATGGTCCTAATTTTAAAAGACATCAAGAAAGGAAATGTGCCCATTTCAAGGCTTAGAGATATATTTGTCTAATTTGAGGGTGGTGGACTCATAAGTTTAGTCAATTAAGGATAAACAGTTAAGAAAATTATAGAAAATTTCAAATTTGCATATAAAATATTAGGATATGCTGATTTCATTAATTTATTCATTTAATACACTAATTATGATGCTAAACAGTTCCTTTTTCAAACAATGTGGGAACTCACAGGCTACCATATGTGTTTCTTGTAAGAACACAAAGACCATTGGCATATTATGGAAGTTCTGCCCACTTCCACACCAAATTTATCAATATATTTCCCCTGTTAAGATATTACTACCTTCTATTGATAATAAAATCCAAATGTGGGAACCTGTGGTAGGATTTTATATGAAGGATTTTCCTGAGTCAATGTGTGCAGAATTGTTCAAGACTGAGTCAGTTTGAAATTCTTCCTTAAGAATTTGAATCTTAAAAATAGTGTGTAATAAAAACAAAAGTAAAGGAATTGAAACTCACTTAGTCTATTAGATATTTTAGGCAGAAACTAACGAATTCCTGTTGTTATTCCTTAGTCTGGTTCATCAGCTTCTCCTTTGTTTCATTGAAATGCCCATGTCATTTTTTTCTTTTATCTTTGAGATTACTTTTATTGTTGAAAACAGAGGGATGAGGGAGAAACATAAACCAAGGGATTTGTCTATCAAGAAATAATAAGCTAAGATGTAAGGCAATAAAGGCATTTTGGGGGGATGTTAGAATTGCAATTCAGGGAGCACATACTCAGGTAGCACTCCACACCTTGTCCCACCTTGACATTTCTAGGCAAGCATTTTTAAAGGAAAATATTACACAA
>PVKH010027005.1:0-13097 GCA_004027955.1 Chaetophractus vellerosus
TCTGTGTTTCTCTATGTTCGCTTCTTGTCTCCCCCCGTCCCTGCGGCGATGCACTGAGTAGGCCCTCCGCGGCGGCGGCTCGTTCCGTTTGAGGGTGGCTCCATTCCGTTTTCACGGGTGGCTCCGCTCCATGTTTTGCGGGCAGCAGTCCTCCATGTTTTTGCGGGCTGCCGGCTTCCGCAGCGGTTCGCAGGCGGCAGCTCCGCTTTTCACGGGTGACTTTGCCATGCCCGTGGGGGCTCCGCCCTGCCCGTGGCGGCTTCTTGCCTTGCCCACGGCGGCTCTGCCCCGCCCACAGCGGCTTGCCTTTCTCAAGGCCGTCTGCCCGCTCGGAGAGGTCCCCGGGAACCGAACCCGGGGCCTCCCATGTGGTACCCCGGCGAGCTCTTTATCCACTGAGCTATCTAGCCGGGCCCCACATAATTTTTTAAAGAGCATAATAAAGGAAGAAAATCTTTCAAATAATTTTTTATGCATTAAGTATGCTATCAATAACTAAGTATGATAAAATAGAACAAAAATCAAATTACTGCAATAAAAAATATTTAAAAATAGCAATAATAAAAGTATGTGCAAAATCTTTATGAGGAAAACTTTTCAACACTACTGAGTCTTTTAAAAGTTGAACAAAAAATGAAAAGATATCTCTTGTTTTGGGCTAAAATGACTCAATAATATAGAGTTCATTTTTTTTTCTAAGTTAATTTATCTACTAAACATGATCCTAATACAAATGCCATTTAAGTATTTTGTTGTTGTTTTTCAACCTTTTCAAGACATGTTACTTCTAAAGTTCATTATTTGGAAAAATTATATCATTTATGTGCAGGCAGTGGCCACTGAAGGTTATGAGGGCAGGGAGAGGTAAAAACAAGTGTAATATTGGGGCGTTTTGGGGACTTGGGAATTGTCCTTAATGACATTGCAATGACAGATACAAGACATTGTAAATCTTGCCATAACCTACAGAAATGGGTGGGAGAAAGTATGAGCTACAATGTAAACTTTAATCCATGCTTAGTGGCAATGCTCCAAAATGTGTTCATCAATTGCAATAAATGTACCTCACTAATTAAGGATATTGTTAATGTGGGAAAATGTGGGAAGTGTGGGCAGTGGGGCAAATGGGAATCTACTATATTTTTTTCTGTGATATTTATATAATCTAAGTATCTTTAAAAAAATTTTTTTAAATTTAAAAACCAAATTGACACCAACCCCCCCCAAACACAAAAATAAACATTAAAAAAGTTCATTATTAAAAATGAACATGCAAAATTCAGCTTGGACATTACTGAAGATAGAACTTATGAAGATGAGCAATCACCTAGCAGGCATTAAAACATATGTAAACATAAGTAAAAACATTTCTGCTATTAGCTCAAAAAATAAGCAAAGAGACCAGTGATAGAAAAGAAAGTCAATAAGTAGAATCAAGTATCTAGAGGTATTTAATATATACTCAAAAGTGACATCTGAAATCAATAGGAGAGAGGAGTTTATAAAAATAAAAGATGAAGGAATAACTATAAATTATATGGCCATCTGAAAAATAAAATAAAATTGAATCCATACTTATTACCACATGCAAGAATGAACTCCAACCAAATCAGAGATCTAAATGCAAAAAATGAAACCCAACAAATGGTAGAAGAAAGCATAGGTGTGCTTCTTTACATCACCATAAGCAATGCTGCAGACAAATGAAATCTGAATAAATATTTGTGATATAAATCATAAAGAATAAACAATCCTAATATAAAAACATCTCATAATCTTGAGAAATCCAAGCCCCAAGCCTGAAGGGGGAAAAGGGGAGAATAAGGTAAAAATATACAATTCATTAGAACATGTAAAAATATCCTGTAAACGTGTGAAAAGATTTTTACTTATAATAAGACAAATGAAAATTTAAACTAGACAGATATGATATCTTACCTTTCAATTGGGCAAAAATTAAAAATCTTGGGAAGACACTCTTTTGGCAAGTCTTTCATAAAACATACTCTTAAACACTGATGTTGGGCAAGTAAGATCAGACAACTTTTAATGAAAAGAATTAATCAATATCTAATAAAATTACATATGAATTTATCTTTTGATTCAGCAATCCAATTATTCCAATAAAATTTAGAATGAACTTATTTGCATTTCTTTATCCACATCTCATTTTTTTTTTCATGGAGGCTGTTAAACATTTTCCAGCACACCTCTGGATAGAAACAATGAGATCTCCTCACAGACCAGATGTCGAATTTTATATAAAGAAACAAAGGACTGCACTTAAATTAAGGAGTTTTTCTATAAAGGTGAAAAAAGATATAGGATAGTAGTATCTGGTGGGAAAGTAAAACCAAAACAAGCTTTTTCTTTTCTGATATGAGAATTAACAGTATATATACGCTAATGAAAATGATCTAATAATAAGCACAATAAAGGAGAGTATATTGGCATTCTATTGCTACATAACAAATTACTACAGATTTAGAGGTTTTAAACAGCACACAATGATTATCTCGACATTCTATAGGTCAGAATTCTGGACACGGTTGCCTGAGTTCTCTGCTCAGGGTCTCATAAGACTGAAATCACAGTTCCAGCTGAGGCAGATGTCTCAACTGAGGTCAGGGTTATCTTCCAGGCTCACTGGTTATAGAGAAAATTAACTTTGCTCTGGTCGTAGTAATGAGGTCCCTACTTTCTCATTGGCTATCAATCAGGGGCTGTTTTCAGGTGTTAGGGGCTACCCACAATTCCCTGCCATGTGGCCCACTCTTTATTATGGCAGTTTGCTCCTTCAAAGGCAGCAGGAGGAAATCATCATGCTTCGAATCTCTTCCTTGAAGGACTCCCACTTGATTAGGTCAGGCCCACCCAGATCTTCCTTTTGAATAACTCAAAATCAATAGACTTGGGACCTTAATTGCATCTGCAAAATCCCTTTGCCACACAAGATAACATAATCACAAGAGTGAATAATTCACAGTACAACTCTCACTCAAGGGGTCAGGATTGTTCAGGACATGTACATCAAGGGGTAGGAATCTTGAGATCCATCTTAGAAATCTGCCTATGAGAGAGAGAGAGAAAATTCCTGGATCAATGTCCTAAAGTAGGCAAGAGATGATGGAACCTTGTGCACATGTAGGGGGATTAGCTTTAGGCAGGAGGATGGTTAGTATCAGAATTGAGTCAGGAATTTGATTAAGTGTAGTCCAAATGGGTTAAGTGGAGGATAAATGAGATTTTTCATTGGTTATTGAATCTGGAATCTTGAGTTATATTCACAGTGTTTTTCACTATTGGAATAAATGTGAAGCAAATTATGTGGAATATCTGGACACAATTCTGTTGCTTCGTATTCTTCATTTGCCCATCCAAATAAATTCTTAAATATGCTCAGTGCCCAAGAAGCTAATTTAGCCTAATGGAGTACATGAACTTTGTCCCTTTGCTCTATGCCTCTGGATTGAGTTTAGCCCTAAAGGACACTGACAAGAGATGAAGGACTAGGGGAGGAGAGAGAGGCAAGCTCTCTGCCAAGCCACAGGCTGGTGGTGGTTGCTTTCTCTATCAAGGAAAGGTAAGAAGGAAAATCATGTTTTCATTTTTTCCTGTATTCTAAGTTCCCTGCTCTTATAATGTTTATATTTACACACTGAATACTCTATAATATTCACTGCAATGAATTTATCAAGATTTATTTAAATATTTCTTTTATTTCACATATTGTTTTTTTCTAAGCAATTTGTTTTAGATGACATTCCTTCAGTTTGATTGTATATGTACATTTGTAGGGAATACTTAATTTCCATACACAACCAATACAGTGTAAATAACCACATTAATCAGAAAACAGCATTCAAATCTACTTGAATGCAAACCAAAATGCTGGAAAATAAGGACTTTCTTAAGTTATTCCTATTCACATGCTAATTTTTAGCATAAAAGTGGAATGGGATGATGTATATAAATACCAGAATAGATAGTAGATATCATTTTAAATCTGATTATAAAATATTTAGAAAACAGGTGCAGAACTTCAATTTCGGTCTTAAAATGAGAATCCCAGGTTTCAAAGCTTGTTCTGGGAAGGAGTTTGGCACACTGGCAGGGTAATATCATTATAGCAGTCTTTGTAAACAGCCAGTACCCTCTAGTGTACATTATCAATAAAACCCTCAAATAAAATGAACAACATTGCCTTTCTCTTTAATGCTTGTCATTTCTTTACAGTCTCTTTGTTTGTTTTAATATTTCCAAGCATGTAATCAAGCAACGATTACCTGGGTGAAATGATGAAACCTGCTGATTATACATATGTCTTAGCCATGGCACAATCCATAAGAGTCTGTTACTTGGTACAGAGCTGCAATTCCTATTCATGTTCATGGGAGTTGAAAATTTATATTGATGGAAGTATTAGACCTCAAAGTGGCTCTTATTCTAAAACTATGCCATGGGTTATTGATTTAACTGACATTAAAGCTATCGCAGCATATCACAAACATACATACATTCTTAAATATTCTTTTCAATGTCAGTAAAAATGCAGGTACAAAGAGTTAAAAAAAAAGTCAAGTAAAATATTACATTAAGTTAGCTGCTTTCAGGAATCATCTGGATTAACCAGAATTCCTATTATTTCTGGCATAAAGCCTGGAGGCCTAATTGTGCACATTGGGACACACTCCACATCACCCAGATGCTATAGCTAGTGCATAATGGAAATTTTTCCCGACTTCAATATTAAGCTATTGCTCTCAATTTCACACTGGCTGTCCTATATATTCTAGCACAAGGCAATCAAATAATATACAGGAAATGCACATTTGGGACCAGAAAAGAGACAGATGCAATCCAACAAAAACTCCACTTTCTTGATTTGTTGTGAGAGTCAGAGCATTGGTCTTGAGATCATTATTTTGGAAAACAAAAATCCTAACAGTATCAAAGTAGTTTATCAGCTAATATGCTCAGTTATTTGGACTTTACTGTTAACAATTATATTTTGTGGTTATTATGCAAGTTAATATTTCAAAATCAAATTGGTTGTCAGAGGAAATCAAGCGTTCCTAAAGGTGCAGATTTATCACCTCAAGAAAATATCAATTTGTTCCTTGCAAATAAACAGATAACTATACAATAGAGTGACTCATACAACAGAGCAGCCTATATTCACTTTTTATTTTTAGATAAATAAATGCCATTATTTTTAAAGAAACCTAATGAGTTAGAAGCCATTATTTAAAGGCTCTGAGAATACAGATTAAGGAGAGGAAAGTAAGAAAATACATTGATCATAAAAGTACATTGGTGCAGATTCTGACATTTTCATACAACAAAAAAGCTAAAATGAAATAGTAAAGTTTTATTGTGATCCTTAGTTAAGAAACTTTCCTAAAGAGCATGAAGATTTGGGACAAAAAGAATATTAAATTGTATTAATTGGCAGAATTTGTGCCCAAAGCTGAAGTAAACACCACACACATACACACACATTCACACACACCATCTCAGCTCTTCATCCTCAGACTGTCCAACAGGAGTAATTGATACTTGAAGACAAAGCTGAAAAAGAGACAACTGGTAAACAGAAAAATCTCTAAGTAAGATACTCTGCAATTATGCCCCCAATGACTCCTCAGGAGTTGAGGGTATAGTAAATAAAAATTTAATTAATCTTTGTGATGAGATAAATTAATTTCAGGAGGCCTGATAATTAAGGCAGAAAAAATATTTTTTTACTTGGATTTTCCTGATAATACTTTAGCTTGATGAAAGAAGGTGATGGTGGTTTAAGGACAGGGTTTTTCGTTAAAACTATTTCCTTTAAAAAATCTTGTCTATAAATAAATTCATGGAAGTTAATTTCACTTATATGGACTTCAAATGTATGAAATTGCTAATGTTGAAATTTTTTTGCCCTAAAAATAGAAATTTCATACAGTTCAATCTAATAATACATCATGTAAACCTATGAAATCACTAGAAAATGATTTTCCTAGTGCTTTGATAACATAATTAGCAACAAATTGGAAATTATAATTATTTACCCTAAAAATTTCATAAATGTATTGCTAAAACACTTGTGTATCGGGCAAATCAGCCTTAGACCTCTCCTGCTGGTAGATGAAACTCCTTGGAGGCCTGTGGATGCTTCAGCATAGGTTACAGCCTTTGCACCTTCCTAGACACAGAGCTTCATAACAATCACGTATTTTCAACTGAATTGGCCTCTGGGAGTTAAGAGGTCAAACAATATTTGGTTAGAAGAGTTCTTCCTTCCCAGTGTCAGACAAGAGGACAGTCCAAGAATAAAAAATAGATGATTATGTTTTTAAAAGGTTAAGTAATGTACTATTTGTAGCTAAATCTTTTATCTTCTTTCTTATATAGCCTTCTAAAATTTTTTAAGGCTTTTAAGATTCTGAACCTAATCTAAATGTAAATATTAAATGAGTGATTATTTATCATTTGAAATTATACTTTGACTGCTAGTTATGTTGGATAATGACAAATTTTTATCCTGAGGAAAGTTCATGATATCTGCCAGAGTACCAAATGTTGCCTTTGACAGGCTTTAAATATTTTATAATTTACCTCCTCAAAAATATAGAAAGAACCATCATTTTAGAATGTCATAGAACAAAGAGAATGAAAATATAGGGTAAACTAAGCATTTTTTTTCTTTTTCGTTTTTTTTTCATTAATAAGAAGTCCTTGACTATGTCATTTAACAATCTGTGTTCATCTGTGTATCTTTCTGAACACTGGAGGTAAAACTAAGTTAGCTGTTGGAATTAGATGAGATGAAGATGCCTGAAAAAGAGCTTTTTAGGAGTTATGTTTCCACGACTTGTTGAGCTGCCTTTTTCTCTTATTTTATTTTTGTGAATTTGAATCAAAGTTGTTAATAAAAACAAACAAATAAATAAATTGACTGAAAAGGGTCTAGAAAGAAACAAAGAGAAGAGAAAAGAGAAAGTGAGATTTTGGTGAGATGGATCAAATAAAATTGTGCACAGTCTTGTTTAAATTTTTAATAGTTCTATCTGTCTATGAGTTTTATACCTAAATTTCTACTGGAAAATGTAGTTCCCATTATAACTGGTGAGGATGGGACTTGCATATGGTATGCTGATCCTATACTGGATTTTTATGGCATAAATTAATTGATAAATTTGAACAAAGTATGTTTAATATCTAAAAGACAAATTGGAAGAGATTAACTATTTTTGACACAAATATTTCACAGAAATCTTATATATGTGGTAGATTATGTTTCCTTTGGACAGACCACTATTTATACAGACAGATATAGATATACAGATGGTTAATTGCATGTGTCAACCTGACTAGGTTATGGTGTACAGTTATTTGGTCAAGCACTGGTCTGCTTGTTACTTGTATGATATTTCATCTACAATCGTTTGATTGCATCTGCTATCAACAAAGGAGATTGACTTCAAAAATGTAGACTTTCCTCATCCAATCAGTTGGAGACCTTAAAAGCCAGAACTGAGGATTACAGTTCTAAGAATTTCTGTCTCAATATTAGCATTAGCTCTTGCTAGAATTTCCAGTCAGCCAGCTCCCCCCTGGGGAATTTGGACAAAGGACTACACCACCACCTTTACGGCAATTTCCAGGTTGCCACCTGCCCTACAGAGTTAGGACTGCCAACCCCCACAGTTATGTGAGCCAATTGTTTAGAACAAAGTTCTTAATTCTTAATACCTGAATATTATGTAGGTTCTATTTCACCAGAAAGGGAAATATAGGTAATTATTGTAATTATAAGGAGATATAATGGGGATACAAAATATGCTCTAGAATGTGCCCATTATAAAAAAGGCAAATCTCTGCAGTCTTTTAAAGTTGTTCCAATAATAATGGTATATGTAGCCTTGAATTATTAATTAAGTTATTTTAATTTCCTTCATGAAATTAGTAAGATCATTTACAATGTAGATTATATAGCCCAGGGAATTTTTTTAAACACCACAAAGATAAAATTATTAGCTTGTTTCTTGTGATTAATTTCCATGCAGAAAGGAAATATTTTTAAATTCATTCCTCTAAAATAATAGAAATATTAAATATTTCTTAAAGGTGATGATAAACATCTTGGTTATTTATCAATGAAAGTCCTATCAACCAGAGCCCTTTTTAATTATTCAGACCTTATTTATTTATAAAATTCCATTTCTAAAGGGATCTGCTATATGTCAGAAAAAAATAGTAATGTATGTGGGGAATATACACATATATACACCCACATATCCATATTTTTTTCCAGCATGTATTTATATTCAATCCTCTCTCTGACTTTTTACCTATAAAAATATTCCATGATTCATTAGAGAACCCACATAAAAAGTTAGTAGCAGAGTATTTTTTAAAAAGATATTCAAATAATTCTCATGAAATTGCAGAAAGAAGTATAAGTCCTTTTCAGTACTGCATTGTGAATTCGGGTATTTTAATATCTTTGGCCAACTGGTAAGGTAGCAAGATTTAGAGAATGGTTTTTCAATCAGGCAGATATGAAATAGTACAAAATAAGAAAAGATGTGGAATACCTACACTTTAGCCAAGTTTTAAAGGAAGACAATCATGAAACAAGAATTACAAATTGACTCTGGTTTTGGCAATGTTTATTAAAAGAATATGTTGTCTGCATAATATGTCAGTTTTGAAATTTGATCAGAACACTAATGAAGATTTTTTTTTCTGATTTCATTTGTCAACAGTTTATTCCATTTAAGGCTTATGTACATAACCCTTTTATTTTATAACTGAAGATTATACCTGAAATTATGGTCTGTTCCAGGCAGGGAGAGGTTGAGTTATGTAAGTCAACTAAGAAAGAGCATAGTAACCTTTAGATTTGTAGCTAGAGAGAGTCTCAGATATCAAATACCAAAAGACAATTGTATATAGGCATGAAACTTGAACAGATATTGACAAATGAATGTAGATGAAACAGAGAAAGGAGGGGTAAGTCAGTTTTGTTGCAGTATTGGGTACAATGCAAGGGAGCCTCTTTCGTATAAAAGAAGCAGGGTCATAAAAAATTGTTAATCATAATAATTATAATAGTAATGATAATTTTCAGGTTCTTCACTTCAGGTTCTTGAGCACTGGGGCTCAGATAATATGCATTTACAAAAATTTTCCTAATCATAGGACTCTCCTGAGTCACTGAGTAAAACTTGTAAGAGTGAGACCAATGAATTGATACCCGAAGCGAGTGTTCTAGTGATATAATCTGGCAAATTTGGTGAACAATTTTGGATATTCTATGTTGAAAAGGAAAATCATGGAATTAAAGTGAGAATATTAGATTACACTTTTAAACCCACACCAAATAAAGAATTATGGGTATATTACTAATTTTGCTTAATGTTAGCTCCTCATTTCCAAAATTTTTATGACAATGCTCTTAGAACTCAGTAAATATGACTATGATTCCATAATCTCTTAGCCACTAAGGAATAGAGTAATGTGTTCCATTTGAATGGACCACAGGCCAGCAAATATGGTCTCAGGCTAAATTCAAGTCTTGTCCTGTATTTGTATGACTTACAAGCTAAGATATTTTATTTTTTTTTATTTTCAAAGGGTTGTAAAAAAAGAGAAAAGTATGCACCAATAAACATACACACCCTGCAAAGGCTAGATATTTATTATCTGATCCTTTGTAGAAAACATTTGTTTTGTGTACCCCTACTCTAGAGTATTGGAATCCAACAGTAATGTAATAGAAAAAAGAATGCTTAACGTGGTTTGAGAATCATGTTATAAAAGGACATGGATGGCAATGTAAACAACTATGCATTTCTTAAACAGCAAGGAGATGTTGAATTATAGTCCTTATTTTTTTTTAAAGATTTATTTTTTATTTATTTATTACATACCCTCCCCCTTTCTGCTTGCTCTTGCTGTGTGTCCATTCTTCTGTGTTTCTCTATGTTCGCTTCTTGTCTCCCCCCGTCTTTGCGGCGACGCACCGAGTCGGCCCTCCGTGGCAGCAGCTCATTCCGTTCGTGGGTGGCTCCATTCCGTTTTCACGGGTGGCTCCGCTCCATGTGTTGCGGGCAGCAGTCCTCCATGTTTTTGCGGCTGCTGGCTTCCGCTTCGCTTCACAGGCAGCAGCTCTGCTTTTCACGGGTGACTTTGCCATGCCCGTGTGGGCTCCGCCCTACCCCTGGAGGCTTTTTGCTTTTTGCCCCGCCCACGGCGGCTTGCCTTTCTCAAGGCCATCTGCCTGCTCGGAGAGGTCCCCAGGAACAAAACCCGGGGCCTCCCCTGTGGTACCCCAGCGCCCTCTTTATCCACTGAGCTATCTAGCCGGGGCCTATAGCCCTTAAATATAAAGTTATTAAGGGACTTCCTAATGGGCCTGATGGATTTGCATCCGTGGTATGACCATTAGAACTCAAGAACACATGCCTATGCTGTCCTTACAGGTATTAATGCTCTATTTGGTAACCAGAGCATCAATCAAAAGTTAAGGATGGAAAATCTCTCTGCCTAAAGCTAGAGGTCTGTCTCGGCTTGAAAATCCTTGATTTATAAGGTGAGTATATTTCTGAGGTAATATATTATTGTCAAGAATAAGAACACTATATTTGTCAGGGGCACTGCCAAAAGTCCAGACACATAAAATCTGGGCTAGGAGTAGCTGTAAACTTCAAAGATAGCCAAGACAAAGTGGAATACTGAAATACCACACGGAAATGCATTATGTTCATATTATTTTATAAGTTTATTTTATTTTCACAGCAGCTGAATTACATAAATTGTAGGGGAAGCTCTTAAGCTTAGCTGTCAACTCTAACATTGTAGATTTTGGAATATAGATTTTCACAGCTTGGCCACTCATTGCAAGAGAAAACACAGGATGTTATTGGCATATTCTAACATGTTAGTATCAGTTTTTTTAGCCTTAAGGTAACTTTCATGATGTAGATGGACAGACTTCTCATACAGATCTCTTTAATTTCCTTCTATAAAGGACATTAAATTGTGAGTTGTGTCTGGTGTGGATGATGCACACATACACACAAATAAAGGAAAGAAATATTTTTAAATATCTAAGTATTTGCTGCTACTTTTTCATCAGAATTTGGTATTATACAGAAAATAACACATTATAAAAGATAATATATTTATTTCTGAATATTTTGTCTCAATATTTTTAAGTGATATTACATGCCTTTGAAATTATATCAAAATAGAAATTTCCTTTTAATTTTCTAAGCTTTTTAACATTAGGCATGCTGATAGCATTTGTTTCGATTAATCTGGTAGCAGGTTTTATGTCCTTTCTATTGCTCAAGGGACACCTGCTGTTTTCCAAAACTGGAGGTTGTTAAATAACAAAAAACTATAATCCAATTGTCACTTTTCAATCCTTAAAGAGGAAAAAAGGGCAAAATATTACGGGTCCAAAAAGGAAGTATCAGAAGAAGCAGTAACATAATTGCTAGAATATAAGGAAAGTAATCCACCACAGGCAGATATATTCTCAACAATGTGTCCTGAATTGATGCCAAAAAAAAAATTGAACAGAAAAAGCTAAGAACTAGTTGTTTTTAGCTTGGTGGAGATTCTAAGACTCAAAAAAGGCTCAGGTCTGATTTCTGACCTAAAGTGGAATTTTAGGAAGCATCCTGTCACAGTCACCCAAATGGATAAGAGCTTTTTGAGATAGGTGAAAAGCTTTTGAAAGGTTAGTCAAAAAAAAAAAAAAAAAGAAAAAAGAAAGAAAAAAGAAAAATGCAAGTGACAGAATTGAAAGTTTGGATAAAAGAATGTAAAAGGATTAGAAAAGTCAGAAATAATATAGAACATTAAAATCAGGACAGAAATAGGTTCTAGGTGGGAAGGAAATAGTGCCCTATGATTAGAGGGGGTAATAGCTCCAAACAATGAACTAGAATAAAAATCATAAGACAGAAACTACATATCCCCTGTCCTGGACTCATATACACTGCTGCATATGAACAGATGCATGGTACAAGCAATTTAGTTTCACTTAGAGTGAGAACGGATGGTCGTCGTAACATGTAGAAATGGAAGAATTAGTGGTATCCATCAGTGAATGGCTTATTTGAACTCAAAATGGCCTCACATAAGACATCTCTTATATTATGTATTTGTTTAACCAAATTAATTTAATCAAACAAAAGATTATTGAGTCCTGTAATGAAAATTTCTGAGATAAAGCTAGCTTTAAGGACCTCTTGAAGTGGCCACTCAGACAATGTGTCTATTTCTGCCCTGGCTCCCTTTCCACACAGTCTCTCCCTTTGAAAGATGCTTGCAATAACTCCAGCTCTAACTTGCCTTCAAGTTCATATCTAATGGGAAAGAACACTTGACTCCATTCCAGAAGCACAAGAAAAATTTTGTAGTTCTTTATTGGCTCCATTTGGGGGATAAGTTCTGTATGGCTGTGTTGCAATGATGGGCTTAGACTTTGGTCACATGCTCCACTCTTGAGGCAGGCCTCCCTCATCCGAAATTCATTGATTGAGTAGAGTAGATAAAGAGAAGATCACAAAATTAAAAATAAAAGAAATAAAATGAATTTCATATTGGAGAGGCAGATATCAAAGGCCAATACTATGTCTTTTTGGTAAGCCCAGAAATAGGGTATCAACTCCAATTTTGATTTTCAAATTTTCAATAATATCTCTGTCATTATTAGTAATTATCTCAAGATAAGTATTACATGGCATTTAATTACTCATGCTCCAGAGCCAAACTTAAATACCACTTCCTCCACTTTCTAATGGTTTGATTTTTAGCAAGTTATTGACTTTAAGATTTTCCTTCTGAGGCCGGCTCGATAGCCCAGTGGATAGGGCGCCGGAATACCACATGGGAGGCCCTGGGTTCGATTCCCGGGGACCTCTCCTAGCGGGCAGACCGCCTTGAGAATGGCAAGCCACCATGGGCGGGCCGGAGCCGCCGTGGGCAGGTCAAGAAGCTGCCACGGACATGGCAAGAGCCGCCACGGGCAGGCCACGGATGGAGCGCAGCCAGCCACCCGCGAAATGAAAGCCGGCCGTGAACGGACGCAG
>PVKH010027006.1:0-13094 GCA_004027955.1 Chaetophractus vellerosus
CCAGAATCAATCAGAAATTATATTTAAAATAAATAAAATAAACAATTCAACTTAAAGACAAGGATTATCAGAGAGGTTAAAAAATACACAATCTAAACCTATACTGTTGATAAGCAATTATATTTAAAATGAAAGGGGTGTATATGATGGAAATAAAATGGAAAAAAGATGGAAAAATATAAATAGTGAAAACAGAAACCAAAAGACATCTGGTGGTTGAATGGCCATATCCTTTTCAATAACTGTAGACCTTAGAGAAAGAAGTATAATAAAATGTTAAGAGTGATTTTGCATCATGACAAATGGTTCATTTCAATAATAACACCTAACAATTCCAAATTTGGATGTGTCTACTAATATTTTTTAAAAGTATATTGAATAAAAAGACAGTACAAAAAAGAATTTTTTAAACATCCATAATTATAGCTGGATTTGTAAATACAATTCAGCCAGTATATATAACACTATAGAAATCATCATAGTATTAGAACTGCAAGTTCATTTCTGTTTAAATTATTGCATCATTAATATTCACCAAATCATTTTATAGATTCAAATATAATAATATTTCTTTATATAGAAAAGTTGTGTTCATGCACATATTTTTATTTATGTCCTATTCTCTCATTATCTAGAGCCAATTATCATCCACAAATTACCTCTGGGAAATGTCAATATCAACGTCAAGGACTCTCTTCTCATGGAATTTCCCTAGTACCAGATGGAATTGAATACAGAGGCAGTTGTTATAAAACAGAATTACTATTCTCAGGACAATAGCATTTCAGGTAAACCTGCCCACTAGTTCTTGTTGCACCTGAAATAGATTTGGACCTATTTCAGAAATCCAAACTTCCCCGCCCAGAATAAAAGGATGATATTTTCTTGTGAATATTTTTGCAATTCTTTTGTTTTATTTTTCCCTTCTCCTTTACCTTATTGTATGAATCATCCACTCTTCTTTCTGGCTCTGATCACTTCTTTATTGACAGACATTGCTAATAGAGCTAGAATAGAAAATATAGATTATTCACATAATGAGACCAATTAAAATACTTCATTCCAGAATCTTTAGGAGAATTGTCATGGAAGCAAAGAGTGAAAATATAACAAAAATAGATGGAGCCTATTCCAGGAATGCAGAAGTGACAGGGGGCTGACCACATTATGCCCATAGATTCAGTATGCAGAATAATTTCAGTGTATAATTCGATAAATTTAGTGATGGGGATTGTGACTGTCTACTAACTAGAAATAATGTTTTATGCATAGTATTGCTGTTTAATTAATAATTTCATGAATGTTTCCCTATTATATTATCTTTACCAACCTATACCAAAGATTGTTCTACATATTCAAAGTTAATCAGTGAATCCCTGACATAAAATAAAATGTGAACATTATCCCTTATATTTCAGTTGTAATTCTTGGACTTTGAAATAATATATAATGAAAGAGCATGTAAGCATTTGTTCATTATTCATCCTTCAGCATCTGGACCAGGGTTTGTATATAACTCACCCAAAAATATTTTCAAAGAATGGGTTAATTTAAAAGTAAATAAAAATTAAATGGATATGTAAATGAATAAATTAGTGAAGAATATAAATACAGAAAATATGTCTTCCAGTGCTTCAGGTGGAAAAATATACCTTTCCAATCTTTGCAAACAATGCAATGCATCATTTGCATTTACAATTTGAGGGAGGAGCTCAGCCATGCAATATTCTATCCACCCCAGGAAATCTTTGTTGAGCAGGAAAAACCCCTGAGTCTTGCCAGCCTACTGGTAAGGAAATGATCTCAATTGTTCAAAAATTGTTCAATACTTTTAATACTGATTCTATATTGTCATTTTATGTTGAACAAAACAAAAAAATAATAAATGTAACACATTGGGTTTTCCTTTTCATTTTTCATTTGCATGGTAAAAACAATACCACTGTGCAGACATAAGATGAAATAAATGTAAATGCTGTAGAGACATTTGTTTAATCATATTATCTGCGATTTGCAATTCTTATTTATACATTTTTAACATAGCTACAATTCTTAATGCCTCCCTTTTGAAAAGTTTTACAAATGTTAAATTTATAAAATAGGTATTAATACATATATTATAGATAAGGAAATTTAGTTTAAAAGATGTTTGAGGGTCTCCCCAGTGCTAAAAAGCAAGGGAATGGGAGCTGGGATGCAAAATATATCTTTCCCTGATGGCCAGGATGCTTCAACTCTGCTACTCTGCCATGTGGAAATTCAAAGTAGAAACCTAAAATTTATTGGTGACAAAATAGTCCTCCTATCACTGTTCTGATTCTGTTTCATCATGAACTAATGATAAATTCTAACATTTGGAGAATATGTCTGAAGGATCTCATATATAGAAATTAGCTATATTGACTTAATAAATCCTATAGGCAAACCTTGAACTCCAATGAACTTATTTTACAGCTACTAAGTGATAGAAATGTATGCAAACATTGGTAAAAGTTCTTAAAGTTTACATTTTTGTAATTACACACTCCAGAAAATAAGGTAATAGGAAGGGAGACTAAAGAATGCTAAGACAGTATTATGTTATGATTTACTACCAAACAATACAAAGAAGGAAATCAGAGAAACATCAGCCTATACATGTGCATATGCTAATATACTTCCTACTGTACATTTTCCGTGTGTTTTAGGGATTATTGGCCTTCAGTTCTCCACATATATAGCAAATTACCTAAAAATACCACATTCCACCAAAATGACTGAATTACTCCTTACAAGATTTTCTGACATGTGGGAGCTCGGAGTCTTACATGCCATGCTATTTCTACTGATATACTTGGCAAACCTGATGGGGAACTTTCTAATTGTCAGAGTTACCACCCTCAACCAGAGTCTTCATAACCCCATGTACTTCTTCCTTAGGAATCTTAGACATGTGGTATATTTCTGTAACTGTACCCAATGCATGTGTCATCTTCCTGCTTGACAACAGGGCAATCTCCAATGTTGGGTGTGCAGCTCATTTCTTCCTTGTATTTTTGTTTGCTTATATAGAGTTGCTGTTTCTCACTATCATAGCCCTCGACTGCCTTGTGGCCATCTGCCCTCCTCTCCACTACGCTGTGGTCATGAATCCTCAGGTCTCTGTCCAGATGACTTGGGCCTCCATACTCAGTGGTCTGGCCTACTATGGATTACACACTGGCAACATATTCCAGCTGCCCTTTTGTCAGTCAAATGTGGTCCATCAGTTCTTCTGTGATGTCTCCACTCTACTGAACCTGTCCTGGTCTGACACTTTAAACAATGAAATTTTAATTCTCATGTCTGCAGTGCTGGTTGTTGGTGGCTGCTTTGCCTTCATCATCATGCCTTATAACAGCATATTGTATACTGTACTCAGGTTTCCAACCAGTGGAGAACAAGGAAAGACCTTTCCAACTCTGTCCCCCATATCCTCATGGTGACTGTCTTCTTTGTCAGTGCAATTGCTGCTGTGAGGTTACCCACAATTCAGGACATGGTCACTTCTGTGTTCTATCCTATAGTCCCTCCTTTCTTCAATCCTATTATCTATAGTCTCAGAAACAAGCAGACAAAGGAGGCTTTAAAGAGAATTATTAACAGAAAGCTTTAGGTACTAAAATGATAGGATAATTATTTCAGGGCATTCTTACTTTACTGAGGTGGATAAAAAATGCCTCAAATTTTAACTTCTGGCCTATTTCTAATTTTAAGAGACATGACTTGGAGTTTCAGGGACAGTGATTGTAAAATGTGTCAGCATAGTTACAATATAAACATATTTTGAGATTTATCCTTCAAAAAATAGATTGGCCACTAGAGGTTCTGAGGGTAGGGAGAGGGAAATACAGGTGAAATATGGGGGCATTTAGGGAACTTGGGAATTTTCCTGAATGACTACAATGACAAATATGGGCCATTACATATCCTGCCATAATCTACAAAATTGTGCAGGAGAGAGTGTAAACTACAATATAAATTATAATCCATGCTTAGTAGCAATGCTCTAAAATGTTTTCATCAATTGTAATGAATGTACCACACTATGAAAGATGTTGTTAATGTGGGAAAATGTGGGAGGTATAGGAAGCAGGGCATATGAGAATCCCCTATATTTCAATGTAACATTTATGTAATCTAAATACCTTTTAAAAATAAAAATTAAAGGTATATATTAAAAAATGAATATTTCTCTCATACCTGAACCATCACTGCAAAAGGCTTGTATCTTTTTGCCAAGTAGTGCTGTTTCCATTTATTCTCCTTTAAAAATGAGTCTTAGAAAATATAAACTGTACATTAATTTTCTTTTATCTTTTTTCATACCTAGAAGAGACAGAGAATCATTCATTCATCATATAGTTAAAATATTCCTAAAATACAGCCAATAATATCTGAAAGCTGGTCACAAAAGAACATTAATGATTTTGTTCAGACTAAGTTTTAAGCATCTGAGGAAGGTGTCATTGGTAACTGACATCAAAGATAGATCTTCCAATATTTCATAATGTGGAAGGATAGATTTATATAAGAATTACTTCTGCTCAATGCAAAAATGTTACAAATTTGTAAATTGCTGGTATGTTTAGAAAGTTTAGGATGAAAACTGTTGGCAGGTTTTAGTTCACAATATGAGAAAGCAAAAGTGAGGTAAACATTTGCTCCTTCCACCTTATGTTATTTTGCAACATACCTATCAATATATAAAGCTGAGGAAATATGTAATTGTGTATTTATATTGAGTGTTTTTTTTCATGTTAGGGCCTATAATCAATATAGAAAACCTTGTGTTAGAAGTAGAATACTCTAATACTTGACAAATAGTTTGCCATATGTATTAGTCAGCCAAAGGGGTGCCTTTGCAAAATACCAGAAATTGGTTGGTCTTTATAAAGGGTATTTATTTGGGGTAGAAGTCCACATTTACCAGACCATAAAGCCTAAGTTTTTTTCCCTCACCAAAGTCTATTGCTATGTGTTGAAGCAAGGCAGCTGCTGATGCTTCCCAGGTTTCAGGTTTCATGGGTTCCTCTCTTCCCTGGGCTTCATTTCTCTCTGGGCTTAGCTCCTTCACTTCATTCACAAGGACAGCTATAGACTATGAGGCTCTCTAGGCTTTGCTTCTCTCCACAAGGCCAGCTGTGAAACTCTCAGGCAAATGGCTCATCTCTATCCTTGGGCCTTCTTTCTTTCCTCAGGACCAAGCTCCTTTGTCTGCTCACCTCCCCGAGCTCCAGCATCAAAACTCCAACATCATAACTGCTCCCTCTGTCCTTTGCTTTGCCTTTTGTATTTGATTACCCCATCAACCAAGGAGTGGGGCTGAGCACCCTACTGATATGGCCCAGTCAATGCCCTAATCATAACTTAATGATGCACAGATTAACAGAGCAGTTTATAAGCATAGTCCAATATCTGTTTTTGGAATTCATAATTACATCAAACTGCCTAACTACTATATGAAATTTGAAAATATTTTCATGAAATTCACTACATTAATTGTCTAAAAAATAGAAAAGCCATACCATCATTTCAATAGAAGCAAAAAAAAAATCATTTGCATTTTTGTTTGTTTTTTGTTGTTGTTGTTTTTTATTGGCATATTCCCTTCAATTCTGTGTATCTGTGAATAATTTGAACTCTTTCATTTTTGAATACCAGCATTGCTGGATAGAAAATTCATGGCTGGAAGTTTTTTTCTTTTAGCACCTTGACTATGTCACACAACTGTCTTCTTGCCTCCACGGTTTCAGCTGAGAAATCAGCACTTAATCTTATTGTGCTTCCCTGGTATGTGATGGTTCTCTTTTCTCTTGCTGCCTTCAGTATTTTCTCTTTGTCTTGAGCATTGGACGTTTTGAAAAGTATATTTCTTGGAGTTGGCCTATTGGGATTTATACTGTTTGGGGTACAGTGTGCTTCCTGGACATGTACATTCATCTCCCTCATTAGGGTTGGGACATTTTCAGCCATTATTTCCTTCAAAACTTCTTCTGTTCCCTTTCCCTTCTCTTCTCCTTCTGGGATGCCTATATTGCATATGTTTGTATGTTTTGTGTTATCAGTTAAATCCCTAGGTCCCTGCTTGATTTTTTCTAACTTTTTATCTGTCTGTTCTACTATCTGTTTGATTTCAGATGTACTGTCTTCCACACCACTAATTATTTCTTCTGTCTGTTCAAATCTGCTGTAATGTGAATCTGTCATCTTTTTATTTCTTGGATTATGCTATTCATTGACATCATATCCATTATGTTTTTATGTATGTTTACAATTTCTTCAGTATGTACTCCCAGTGTCTTCTTAATCTCCTTAATCTCTTCCTTCACTTCATTAAGGTGGTCCATGATATTTGTTTGGACAGCTTTGATTAGCTGTTGTATGTTCTGCATCTCTTCCTTTTTTGGTTTGTTCTTTGGAAGGGTCCATGTGTTCCAGTTTCTCAGTATGGCTTGTAATATTTTGTTTCCCTTTGGTCTTTCATTTTATCTTGATGGGTTTATTCAGTTGATAAGCTTCTGTCTATGCTCTACAGTTTTATTTAGCTTATAGTTCTGTGTGTGTGTTAAGTTTACTCATTGATGCTTCCTTCCTCTTGAATTTCGTTGTTTTTTTCTATGTTCCCTTGAAAGAAAAAGATTATGGCCAGAACAATTGAAAAGGGTAAGAAAGGAAAACAGATAATAGTACTATTGATAAAAGTAAGATGAGGGGCTATATCAGACTTAGTATATTGAATATTTAACTCATGTTTGCAGTGTAGAGTAATAGGGGAGAAATTGGAATGCCTAAAATGGAAAGGGGAATCAAATAGAGAAAATATATAGAATATTTTATAAAGCCAGAATGATGAGAGAGAGAAAACTAATAAAGAAAAGGCTGAAAGAAAAAAAGCTAATACAAAAGGAAAGACAAAAAAAGAAACAGAGTAGACAAGATAGAAATTAACAATGGTGAAGGTGAGAGCAAATGAAAAAAGGTCAAATATAAGAAACACAACAGAAAGCTGAAGGTAAAAAGATGAAGGAATTAGAAGAGATAGCATTGGTAGACACAATCACTATACACAGAGAATGGAAATTCAAGGATGAAGAAGACCAGCAAAGAATATAAAAGCTAACAGCACCTAAAAAAAAAAAGGAGGAGAGTGTAGAGGTAAGAAGCACACAAGCATGCTGTCAAAACTAAGGAAGAACAGCATTTTGGGGGGCCATTGTGGAGCCTCTCAGCCTGTGTTCATTAATCAATTCACCTGCAGCTTTCTCTCTGCAGGCTTTGAGGCAGAATTTAGCAGTTAAAGCAAGTCTTTTTTTTTTTTTTGATGAAATAAGCATCCTTAAAGAATGCCTCTTCTAGACCACTCCCTCCTGTGAGGGGACCCCAAATAGGCTTGTGGAGACTTATCTATTACTTCCTACTGCCTGACCCCCCCAGGGGAGCTGAGACTGTGTTATTCAGCTTGGAGCTGTAAAATTGCTGGCTCCACCCCATCCTCAGCCTAGTTTCTGTGTAACAGGTAAATTAGCCATGCACAGCAGATTCACCTCTCCCCTCAGCCCAGTACCACTTCTAGCTGGCTAATTCACTCCCAAAAACTGCTAGGGGGTCCTGGCAACCAAACCCACATAAAGGAAACCCATCTCCACCCTTTGCCAGAACCTTCCCACTCTCAGAGTTTATTACCCCCCTCACCAGTCTCCCAACATGGATCAGACTGCCCAGCCCCCTGCCTGGAGAACTGGGTTTAGCCACCTGTGGTTCGAGCTGGGGAGTAAAGAACTGATAATTTCATGTTGAGCAGCCCAATTCACAGTCCAGTTGCCTTCAGGCTGATGCACCTAAGACCTCTGTCCCCCAGGCTCCAAGAAAAGACCACCTGGGCAGGCTCCCATCCCCAATCAGCTGTCCTCTGCTTGAGAGCTGGTGACTGCACCTAAACTGATGCCATCTTGCCTGGACTCCTCTCATTTGCAATTTAAGATTTACTACAATTTTGTTTACTTCTGATTTGGGAACTTTAATTTTCTTTGTCTAGATAAGATTTTTAATTTTTTAATTTTATAAAATCTTTAGATTACATAAATGTTATATCAAAATTATATATAGGGATTCCCATATACCCCACACCGTGCTCCTCCCCAACCTCCCCCATTAACAACATCCTTCAATTATTTGGTATATTTGTTACAACTGATGAACTCATATTCAAGCATTGCTACTAACCATGGTATATAATTTACATTATAGTTTACACTTTGCACTGCACAATTTTATAAGTCTTGATAAAATGTATAAAGACCAATATACATCATTACAATGTCATATAGGACAATTCCAATGTCCCAAAAATGCCCCATGTTATACTTATTCTTCCCTCTCCCTTCCCTCAGAACCTCTGGTGGCCACTGCCTTTATATCAATGATACAAGTTCTCCCATTGCTATAATAATGATAATAATAATAGGTCTGATTTAGTCCATAGTTGCATCTCCCACTTATGTTTTTTCTTTCCTCAATCTTGAGGATTTGGGGATGGGGATGTCTTCTCTGTTTCTGATTGAAAGGATGCTTAGATCTCATGGGACAGATGGATGGAACTCTCTTCCTTGCAGTTGTGTATACCTTCTGTATTTTGGGATTGTTGTTGTACATAATCATCCTTTTTTTTACTTGTCCTGGGCAAGCCCAATATACTGGAGAGGAGGTATCATGACTCTGTTGAGATTCGGGCCTCAACTGTTATATGAACAGACCAAAGATTTAAATCTTATTTAAACCTTATTCCTCCTCACATTTCTGCACTTATGACCCCCCATATCCCTGCATCAAGATCATCCACATCCACTGTCCATACACCTCATTCACCTTGTCATAGGTTTTGCCCATATTGAGCATTGGCTCACCATACTCTACTTCCTTTTAGCCTCCTGATAAGGTATCTTCCAGACTCTAGATCTGCTCAATTTGTTTAAGTTTTTATCAGTGAAGTCATGTAATATTTGTATTTCAATGACTGGCTTACTTCTTTCCACTTAAGACCTTCAAGATTCATCTATGATGTCCTGTGTGCTAATACTGCGTTCCTTTTTACTGCTGAATAATATTCCACTGTGTGTATACACTATAATTTTGAATAATGTTGCTATGAACATTGCTGTGCATATATCTCTTCAAAAGAAATCAGCAACTTCCTTCAAACAAATGAAAATGAGAAAACAACATATTAAAAGATATGGGATGCAGCAAAACCAATGCTAAGAGGGAAAGTTATAACCATAAATGCCTATATAAAAAAAAAGAAAAAGAGATAAAATCAAAGACCTAGCTACACACCTGGAGGAATTAAAAAGAACAGCAAATTAATCTCAAAGCAAGCAGAAAGAAGGAAATGCATTAGAGAAGAGCTGAATGAAATCGAGAATAAAAAATAGAAAAAAATACAAAATCAAAATCTGTTTCTTTGAGAAGATTAATAAAATTGACAAGCCCTTAGCTACACTAACAAAAGAAATATATGCAAATTAAAAATTAAAAATGAGGGAGGTGATATCACCACTGACCCCACAGAAATAAAGAGTATCATAAGAGGATATTTTGAAAAATTATATGCCAACAGATGGGAAACTTAGATGAAATGAACAAATTTCTAGAAACACACAAGCAGTCAACATTGATGAAAGAAGAAATTGATGAACTCAATAGACCAATCACATGTAATAGATTGAATTAATCATCAAAACCTCCAAACTAACAAGAGCCCAGGACCAGATGGCTTCACAGGTGAATTCTACCACACAATCAGAAAAGAACTAACACCTATCCTGCTTAAACTCTTCCAAAAATAGAAGTGGAAGAAACAATGTTTACCTCACCCAATGATGCCAAAATCACCCTAACACCATGGCCATATAAAGATACCACAAGAAGGAAAACTACAGACCAATCTCTCTAATGAACCTGGATGATAAAATCCTCAACAAAATCCTTGCTAATTGCATTCAACAACACACCAAATGAATTATATGACATGACCCAAAGTATCCTGCAACTGCAAGCAAGACAGTTCCATCCATCTGCCCCATGGGATCTAAGGCCCATCTCAATCAATCAGAAACAAATTAAATATCACCATCCTAAAATCCTCTAGATTGAGGAATGAACAGACATGAGGGGGGAATGCAAACATGGACTAAAATAGACTTATTATTATTCTAGAAATGGAAAATTAGATAATATTGATATAAAGGCAGTAGTCACCAGAGGTTCTGTGGGGAGGTAGAAGGAAGAATAGGTGTAACATGGGGCATTTTTCAGACATTGGAATTGTTCTGAATGCCATTGTAATTACAGATACAAACCATTACACATTTTGGCCAAACTTATAAAACTGTGTGTTTCAAAGTGTAAATTATAATGTAAACTATTGACAATGGGTAGTAGCAATGCTTTAATATGTGTTCATCAATTGTAACAAATGTACCACACTGATGAAAGATGTTAATGGGAAAAGAGTGGGAGGAGGTAGGGAACATGGGGTTCTCCCTACTCTTTCAGTGTATCATTTTTGGAATCTAAAGCTTCTTTAAAAATAAAAAAGAATAAAGAAAGGAAGAATCAATTCACTAAAAAAGATAGGAATAAAAGGAGACTTCCTCAAAATGATAATGTGTATATATGAAATCCCCCCAGCTAATGTCAGATTCAATGGCAAAAATGCTAAAGGGTTTCCTGTTAAGACCTGCAAAAAGACAAGGATGCCCACTGTCATTGCTCTTATTTAAAATTGTGTTTAAGTACATGTTGAAGCACTTAGGCAAGAAAAAGATATAAAATGAATCCAAATTGGAAAGGAATAGGTAAAAAATTCACTATTTGAAGATGATATGATACTATACATAGAAAGCTCTGAGAAACCTACAACAAAGCTTCTAGAGCTGATAAACAGCTGGGAAAAAATCCAATTATAACAGAAACTAAAACAATCAAATACCTAGGAATAAACTTAACTAAAGTTGTAAAGGACTTCTACACCCAAAATTACACAATATTTTAATGGAAATCAAAGAAGAACTAAACAATTGGAAGATTATTCCATGTTCATGGATTTCAAGACTAAACATCACTAAGATGTCTGTCCTACCCAAATTGATTTACAGATATAATGCAATCCCCATTAAAATTATAAAAACAATTTTTTACCGAATTGGAAAAGTTAGCTATGAAATATTTTGGATGGGCAAGGGGTGTCAAATAGCCAAAAACATATTGAAAAAGAAAATTGAAATAGGAGAAATATAACTGCCTTAATTTAAGCCATACTACAAATCTACAGTGGTCAAAAATGCACAGTATTGGCACAAGTATAAACAAACTGACCAATGGATCTGAACTGAGAATTCTGATATTGATCCTTGCATATACAGTCAATTGATATTCAATAAGGCTACCAATGACACCCAACTGAGACAGAATGGCCTTTGCTACAAATGGTTCTTGGAGAACTGGATATTCATTTCCAAAAGAATGAGAGAGGATAGCCGTATCAGGCCCTATACAAAAATTAACTTGAGATGCATCAAAGGACTAAATATAAGCACCAAGACACTAAAGCTCCTAAAAGATCATGTAAGGAAGCATCAATGAGATCTTGTAGTAGGAAATGGTGGCATAAACTTGACACCCAAAGCATGAGAAAAAAAAGTATAAAATAGTTAAATGATATCTCCTCAAAATTTAAAAGAAGAAATACAAATGGCTAAAAAGCACATGAAAGGATGATCAGCATCATTAGCTACTATGGAAATGTAAATAAAAACTACAGTGAGATATAATCTTACCCCTGTTAGACTGTTGGCTATTAATAAACAAAAGATTTATAGCTATCTTTTTCAAGAAGGAGCCTCAATTTAATAATCAATAATTTAGCCACAGATAGGGAATCTTGGAACACATTCTTTTCACTTAAATCATTTTCAGTCCAAAATTACAGAAATAATGATTAGGAAAATTCTTACATGTTTTTGTTTAAAATTTGAGAGGCATTCTAGATAGTACCACTAACACCATATCACTTTTCCCTCAACCAGTATATAAAATTGGACAGGTGCTAGTTTGAACAGTAACATTCCATATAATTTTGTCCTCTTAATGTGGAACATTGGCAAACTTAGTGGAAAAAATCCTCTACATACATCACTGCAGATTTTCTTTGACACTTTTTTTATTACAATGTTGCCTTGGAAATCTGATTTTAGAATTTAAAAATTAGGTAATCTGCCTAATAACAACATATTTAATTCTGATATTTCTTTGCATGTGAAATGGGATTTGTTCTCCTGATTTGAGATTGGCATGCATGACTCATGGATTATAAAGGATTAGAACACTAATACTTAATACTACTCTTATTATTTCACTGTAGTTATAGTGGTTTAATGTGTGATAACCAGTTTTTTAAAAGGTTATTACACAGCCACTTTTCTACCCAATCATCCAACAAAAAAATAGATGCAAACTTAATACTTTGAGTAGTTGAAATGACCATGATGGAAAACTTTATATTCAGTGATGACATGGAAAAGAGTGGTGCAAATCAGAAATGATCATGTACTTAGAAATGGATAATCTAGATTTCATTTGAGGCTAGAGAATAATCATAAGCCTACTTCACATACTAAGTATACTACATAAACATAACTGTGCACTCCTGAAAATCTTGACCAGGATGTTAAGACTCCAAACCAATAAATAACGTCATTGCTTGCTTCAGGAAATTCATATATTCAATATATCTGGACAGATACTTGGTTCATATGAACAAACATGCATTTTATGAAGAAAATTGTTTGCTCATTAAGATTTACTAGTCACTGGGCATCAATTTTAAAGTCCCATCTCATCTTTGCCTCCTTGTTCCCAACAATATTAAACTATTATATTGTCAATTTTACCCAATTCAAATAATATCCCTACATTGAAAATCCTGTGCAAATATAATCTCTTATTCATGACAAAATAAGGCAGTACGTGTGTGCTAGCTAACATCTCCTTTTAGTTATGTATCATTAAAGAGA
>PVKH010027007.1:0-13088 GCA_004027955.1 Chaetophractus vellerosus
AGCCTGACTGAAGACGTGTCCTGCCTTCTCTCTGGGATGGTTGTCGGTCGTTCTCTTCCACCAAGGTCACAGGGGGAGGGAGTCCATCTCATCCTCATTGCCCGCCCCCCTTCCCGCCAAACCCATCACTAGGCAGGCAGCCAGGTTAGCCCCCACGACCCAGCAGGTGACAGATGCTGCATCTGTGTGGCCTCAGCTCTGCCTGAGGAGTGTAGCTGGTTGCCACGCATTGTACTAGGCCCTGGAGAAACCTTTGCAGGAGGAAGAAAAGGAACAAGAAACCGGGACTGTTGCCGAGCTCTCCCCTCAGAGTAGCCTGGCTAAGTTGACTCACTCAGAGACCACCCTGGATGGACCTTGGCACTCTTTAAGGGCATCTCTATATTCACAGGGTTGAGCTGAGCTTCTGGCACATAGTAGGTGTTCACACATTCACTCCTGATTGAGTGATTGCCCATCCAGTTACCAGGCAGCCAAGGAGTGCATGGAGGTAAATTGGAGAACAGATGTCAGTGACTGTAGTAGCATGCCCACCTGGCCTCCCCAGCCCCCAATGAGCGCCTCATCCCATTGGTTTATGGCTAAGTTCTGGGTCCCCAGCACAAAGTGCAGAAAAGGCTCCTTTTATTAGTGGTAAAGTCACCATCTCCCCTGAGAAAAAGGGGACAGTCTGTGCAGAACTCCAGAGTTTTGTAGCGCCTTGGAGCTCTCTTCTCTCTGTAAAAGCTGGTACGGTGAATGAAAGTGTTCTTGGTGGGGGTTGTAAGAACTAGTCCTAGTGTTGGTTCTGCCAACATAGGAACTGCACTTCCTGGGAGCCCCGGTCATCTTCTAAGCAGCTAAACCTTTTACTTTGACAATGTGATCAGATCATTGAGCATTAAGAAGAGGAAGGAAGGGAGAGCCCTTGCCAACTGCCTCTTTGTCTACTTGCCAGAGGCATCTGTGCTTACCTGGTTATCTCCGGGCCTCAGGAGACAGCTGGTCCCCTAGTTTACATGCTCCAATCTTGGAATTTTAGAGCTGAAATGTCATTTGTGTGGGTCTCCAGGTGCCCTCTCAAAGTGCTCTTCTGACGATTATCCCAAGACCAAATGGGATAAGCAATTATGGGGCCAGGTGGAGGAGGTTGCAGGGACGCCCGTGTGAAGGCTGCTGGAGAAGCGGGGGCTGGAGGGCTCGGCAGCTCCTGGCTGGGCGTGCTGAGGGAGCCGGGAAGGCCGTGCCCAGGGAGGCTGTGTGGCTTGTGGACTGATAGGCTTCTGGGAAATGGCCCAGGAAACAAGGTCTAAAAGGAGAGCTGTAAAATGTTTTATGGTCCAGAAAAGATCACCCCACCTCGACTGCCCACTCCCCCCCACAGGGGCCACAGAGAGCTCCCCTCCCGGGACTGCCACGCCAGCCTCTTCCCAAGGCCTCCCCTCGAGGAGCGGAGGGCCCGGGATAATAGTAACTAATACATACTGAGCGTCGACTCTCGCAAGTGCTTTGCGTACAGGTTCTCGTCAGTCTTCCTCACAGCCTCTGCAATGGGTCTGTCTCTGTCCTCAAGTTACAAATGAAGAAAATAAGACTTTGAGAGGTCAAATAACTTGCAACTAACAAGTAGACCAGGAGCAAGGATCCAAATCCAAGTCTGTCCATTTGCCATGCTTTGAAAAAGTGGTCGTTTTTTCCATTGCAGGATTTTTCATTTCATTTGCTAGAATAACTGGCCCACTTTTCACCCATGTTATAAATAGGCCGCCTTTGAAAGTGTCCTCCCTCAACAAACCCTTCTTTGGCCTGTCAAAGCCACAAAATGGTTTCTAAGAGACCAAGCCTAGTGGGCGATGCACACCTCAGATCCCCTATCAAAGCCACATTCAGGAGAGGCACCAGGCTTTCTACTACCAGTCACTGAGATTCCTGCTGTGGAGTTTTGTGAAGTTCCTTGAGTCGTGGCGGACTCAAGGACCTGTGATTCTGCTCTCAGTTCTGTGCCAGTTATTCTGGCAGCGGAAAGAGGGAACGATTTATTTCTGCTCCACAATGTGTGGGGCCTCCACTGGCGTGCCTGGGGGGGATCAGCTTGGGCCAGATGCCAGGAGCCTGGGTTCTCTCTGCCAGCTGCATTCCTCAATTCTGTTCCGTGTGGCGTTTTCACTCATGTGCTGGTCCCTCCGTGTGCTTCCTTGTGGCCTTTCTCTCCTCTGCTTACATTGTTGCTCCGGGCACCGTGCTCCCCACTCCGCTATACCTGTCCTAGCCCTCAGTTTCTTTCTGGGCCATGCTACCCAGTGACCGTGCTGTACCCTAGAACCCTGCCCCGAGCCCCTCCCTGCACCCACACACAGGCAGTTCATTGGGTCAGGACCCAGTCTAGGCTGGCCAGTGACTTTTAAACTAATTGGCTCAAAAATATAACAAAAGCCAGTCAGAGTCCCCCTTTTGGAACTCTGAACAAAGAAGTCAGAGTTTCTGCAAGAGACCATGAGGGCAAGGGGGGCCCACCCACGTGGACCAAGGTGGAAGTCCAGATTACTTTGAGGAAAACACTTGGACTTTGAAGGGAAAGAAAATACATCTATGACATGGAGAAAATCCACTCATAGTGGGGGTAGGGGGCAGGGTAAGCCTGTTTTGGGCAAGAGAATAAAGGAGGGAATGACCCGAGTAGAGCTGGGACTCCATGAGAGACAGAGAGAGGAGCCAGCCCTGGAGTTGCCCTAATGCTCATGGCTCACCAGGTGCTGCTTTGCCCACATGTGTCATGGCAGCAGGCTTGTTAGCCATTCCCTTTGTAGTCAGTTGCCTTAGAAGTGGGTTTGTGACTCAGTTCTGCCACTGAATTGGCTGGGGAACTCTGGGGAAGAATTTTCCTTTTTGATTAAATGAGAGAGAGTGAGGATGCCTGTCCCTTTTTCCTGCTTTGATCATGGATATTGAAGGCATGCTACTTGGAGCTGAAGCAGCCATCGTGAGACCATGAAGCAATGTGGCCAAGGGAAATAGCCGACATGCTGTTCCAAAAGAGCCACTGCACCTATCCCGGACCCACCTACTTCCAGCCTTATGAATATAAAGGTACATGCCTTTATTTGCTAAGCAGATTCCGTTGCTTACAGCCTAAAGCGCTCCTAAGCAGTAGAGCAGTCCTCTGAACCTCTCTGTCATCAACTCCCGGGAGCCTCTTGTTATAGCTCCAAATGGAACATTGACCCAAGTTTAGACATTGGAAAGCTTGCTTATGGGTTAGGAAATAAAAAGTCAGATTTTGTCACAGCCAACGGAACAGTTCCAGCACTTAGTCCCAATTCCTGAGCATACAGGGCACAGACAAGGAAAGAAAGAAATAGCAAAGTTCCAGGGAGATGAGCATGAGTTTTCCAAAATGGGTCTCAATGATGAATTAGAAAGTACAGTTTTCGTGAGGTTTTAATCTCTGAGACGTGGTATCTAAGCAAGGGCCAGAAAAGCAGGGAAGACACAAACAGCAAGTTGGAATGGTCAAATGGGAGAGAGATGGGATGATACTGGAGAAGGAAGCCAATGTCCACGGCAGGATTTTATGAGCTCCATGTACTAGCCAGAAGAAGTTTAAGACGCTGGAACTAAAGTGGTAAAAAACTAGAGCCTAGGAGCCAACCTTACTGACATTCTAGATTCTCTTAGGAATATGGAGTCTGGAATTTCCATTCTCTGTATGCAGGCACTCCCCATTTCCTTCATTATCTCTTCCCCACGTCTCTCTTTTTTTCTCTTTTTTTCCCTCTTGTCTTTTCTAAGCAAAGCCAGGAGCCAGAGGACCTGAATCCCAACTCAAGTGCAGAGCTCATGCACTGAAGGCAGAGGTGCATTTTGGAAGACTGAGAATGCTAGTCTAGGGGTGAGGAATGAGGCTGTGGGGGGAGAGTGGCCAAGTCATGAGGACTGGAGAAAACCTTCTTCTGGCCCAGCTTTCTTTAAGCAATGTAACCCAAGAAAATATGCCTCATCCCTCCCTTAGGAAATGAGAAGCTGAACTCAAGAACTCTAGTTCTTCCTCTTTAAAATGATATTATTTCCTTATAAAACAAAGAGAAACTGAGCTCATTGCATTGGCATCCTAATGTGTCCTACAAATACATATGATCTCATTACATTCGGCCCTGCAGAGTCACCCGTTTCCCAACTCAGATCCTCAACGGCAGCGTAGAAACCCGGCCTGAGGGAGCTTCGCAGACTTAGGGACCCACCTGTGGATGTACCGCAGTGATTCTAGAACTGGCAGCCACTGGGCTGCACCACTAAGCCTAGCCCCTCTCAAAGCAGTCCCGATGCACCCCCGAAAAGGCCCCAAACAGTGCAGCTCAGTGCTGGCCTATTTTGTCACGTCATTTATTCAACAGAAATGTACTGAATACCTAGTGGAATGAGAATTGAAGCCTAGAGAAGGAATAATAATGTAAGGAAGATACATCGAGACAAAAAAAAAGTCCTATGAGATAATCAGAGAAAGGAATGAAAACTTTGGTTGGGGTGGAAGAATCAAAAAGTTCAAACCCCTCCTTTGATGTGATTAAAGCCTTAGTGTGATACTTAATCAACCCTGAATTCCCCCATTACGTTTCCCCATATTGCACTAAGGATTCTCTGAAACCCAAAAGGAGAAGTTGAAGGCTTTTCCACATTCTCCATAATCAGGGTTTTTCTCCAGCATGAATTAGCCTGATTGCTGACTGAAAGCCCTCCCACGGTCGTGACCGGAGTGTTTATTTCCTGTGAATTCTGCTCTGATGAGAACGGGCTGCGCTGTCCCCAGATGATTTTCCGCATTGATTTTATGGAGCCTCCTCTCCAGGATGAAAGCTCTGATGTTCAATACCTTCCTCGTTCCCCTAAACAGGGCCCCATATTCATCACAGATGACCCTTGAAGTCCCAGGTGAATCAGCTGAGATTGTCTAAGGAGGCAGCTCTGACTGAAGTTTCTTCCTCCTCCGTTCTACCCCCGGGCTCCTCTCTGCTGTGAAACCCCAGATGTCTACTTAGGCCTGAGCTCCACCTGAAAGCGTCCTTCTAGCCATTGCATGCGTACGGTTTTTCTCCAGTGTGAATTCTCTGACGTTGAATGAGCTTTACTTTCCTGAAAGCCCTCGCGGGTTCGTTGCATTCACCGAGTTTTCTGCTGTGCGTGAATTAGCTGATGCTGTGTGGTGCCCCCCGCAGCCGCAGCCGCAGCCGCAGCCGCAGGGATTCTCTCCCAGATAAGTGCCGTGATGGTCAAGTACACGACTGGGAGCCCCAAGGAAAGTTGCCCCTATTCATAACAGTCAAAAATGTTCTCTCCAATATGAAGACCATAACAGTGCATAAATTCGGAGTTCTTTCCCAAGATCTGGCCACATAGATCTTATCTCTGGTTTCCTCACTTCTAAAAAATGTTGGTATGTAGATAGAATTGCACATTTTCCCCATATTTATCACACTCATGGGGTGGGGTCCCAAAAGCTTCCGTAGGATGTCTCCATATTCTCAGACCTCTCCAAACTCGGGGACCTGGTCGGCAGCCCCCACGGGGACCTTATGTCCATCTGTGAGTCTGTTGCTGAAAAATTTCCTGCTTTGGGGTCAGCTAGTTGTTCTTGGTCCCAGTTTCACAATAAGAGATTACAGAAAATATAAATATCTACCATTCTCTCTTGAGGGACGAGAAAAATTCTTGGACTGAGAAGGAAAGATTTTGAAAGAAGGGTTAAGGATAAGAGCCTTTGGACAAATATATAAAATGATGGGTGCGGCAGCCTGCTGGTTGTCTGCATTCTCTTTCCTAAATGAACGCAGTGTAGTTTGCAGTGGCAGTGGACCCCTGAAAACGACCTTCTCTGATGACTGTGAAGGGACTGTGTGGGGCATTGCAAAGAGCCTGCCAGCGCTCTGTTTCTTGATCTGGACACTGCTGGCTTGGGTGCGTTCCCACTGTGAAAACTGATGAAGTTGTAGACTTACACTTTGTGCACTTTACTGTACCGTGAAAAGTTTTCAAAAATACTCAACTTCCCATACTCCCATGAAGAGCCAGGTGACACAGTTCTGGCAAATGAGATGTAAGCAGAATTTGCTGGATGGGCTTCCAAGAAGCTTGTTAAAGGAAGCAGACCCTGGAGCATGAAACTTTTGTCTTCTGCCATCTGCCTTCTCCCTTCTTCTTGCCTGCTTCTAGAGGGGCAGCAGTCATCCTCTGTGCATGTGGTAAGGGCCACGTGAAAATATGGAAGGTGCCCCATCCCTGATGCCCTTGGACTACTTACCTCTGGGCTTTTCCTTTTTTCTTCCCCCCTCCCCGTGGGTGGAAAATGGAATTTCATTTTTAATTTGCATTTAATTGTGTGAGGCTAGTCATCTTCCTGTGTGGATTAGCTACTAAAATTTTATTTTCTTCTTGTGTTTTCCTCTCTTGATTTGCAAAAGTTCTTTCTGTATTCATTGAAGATATTAGCCTTTTGTGTGTCAAATGTACTGTAAATATCCTTCTAAATTTGACATTTATCTTTTGAGTTTGTGTTTGCTTTAACTGAACAAAGGTTATTACCCTTTTATTTGATGGCTTTTGAAATTTGTATAATGTTTATACTTTTCCCATTCCAGAATTGTTAAAATGGTAACCCTTTTTAATAGTACTTTTATGATTTCATTTTTTGTGTTTAAATCTTGGATCCAACAGGAATTTAATCTAGTGAAAAGAATGAGGTGAAGAGCCAGCTTTTCCCCTCCCACCTATGATTAGCCTATAGTCCCAACACCATCTTGTAATAAACTATTCTTTCCCAACTATTGAAATGCCTTTTTTAATCATGTATTTAAAATCCCCCTTGAATTTGGGTCTTTTTCTTGGTCTATTCTGTTTCATTTGTCTGTTCCTTCTCCAGTACCAGAATATCTTAATTATTTTACTCTATAAGTTATTTGAATACCTGATAGCATTAGACCCTCTCCTTACTCTTCTTTTTCAAAATGCTCATGCTGAAAACAAGGGAAATAAATTGGGGTTGGTGAGATTCACTCTTTTCAGAGATTGAAAGATTTTTTTGAGAGGTATTAAATGTGGTCAATTATCTACAAGTGCAAGGAATTAGATAAAATGAAAAGGCTAAATGAGAATAATGTAACATAATCACAAAATAATTATGACATCAGAGATTACATAAAGTTTTCTTAATATAAATCAGAACATTGTGATAATAATATCCTTATTTTAAGCAGTCACCCTTTTTCTCTGTAATATATTCCTGGACCATTTGGTTAAAAAAAAAAAAAGAGGTCATATTTTCTCTTATTACTCATGTCCAGAAACTCAGCATCACACAAATTACAGTCCTAATAGACATGTCATAAAAGCAAAGACATAAAAATGATGGCCTTCAGTAATACAAATGGGTAATATTATGCTTTGCGTTCTATTGTATGGTCATATATATACGCAAGAGAGATTATCTTTCAGGGCTCAATGTATTATAAAGTCTACAAAAAGCACAGGCCATTCTGCCATTCTGTCCACTCTAAAAATAGCTCTAGCTATGACCAAAAAGCCAAATATAACATTAACAATTGTGCTCCCTCCTTGAAATGTGAGAGCCTTGAGGAAATTGTATGTAAGATCCGGGTCTCTTTTTGAAATAAGCTTGCCAGAGAAAACTGAAAGGATTCTTCCTATTCCTGCTGCTAAAGTTCCCCAAAAGAAACAGAAGCATTCAGAATAATTCTCTTGATCTTATAGTAGAATAGGCTTTCAGGGTTCATTTTTCCCCCTAAAAATGGGCTATTACAGTATTTGAAGGGTTCATAAGGCCATGAGTTGTGAAAGTATGAAAGTACTAAGAGAACTAGTTTCTTGAATTATGCCTTTATATTCATCTTTTCTCTGCTGCATGTGCCACATTGATATAATCAACATTAAAAGGAAATGTTTGAAAAAAGTATGGATCCAGTAACAATTATTTCTTCCAGTAAATCAGAATTTCTAAGAGTATAACAGGGTCTGAGGTAAATGTTTAAAAAAGAACTTACATGGGCTGCACATAATGACTTCCAAAGAGTACAGTATGGAAAGGGGGGAGGGCTAGAAGAGTAACTTTAAGCAGAGAAAACTAACAAGCACTGCCTCAACCAGATGACTAAGGTCAACATTGAGAGTGCTGACGTGTTGATAGGATGGACCCGTGACATGATGTGATGAGAATGGCCACTTTACATTTGTGGTCTTCCTCCCCAAAACCCATAACCCCAGTCTAATCGTGAGAAAAATAGACAAATCCCAACTGAGGGACATTTTACAAAATACCTGACTCCTCAAAACCAGCAAGGTCATCGAACAAAGCCTGAGAAACTGTAACAGCCAAGAGGGGCCCAAAGAGATGACAACTAAATGTACCTTGCTCGGGATCCTGGAACAGAAAAAGGAAATCTGGAAAAAGTATGGACTTTAGTTAATAATATATCAATATTGGTTCATTAATTGTAACAAAAGTACCATACTTATGTAAGATGTTAATAGTAGGAGAAACTGGATTTGGGGGATTCTCTGTACTATCTTTTAAACTTTCTTATAAATCTAAAACTATTCCTCAAAATTTTTTTATTTAAAAAACACCCTAAAATTATAAAAATATTAGAAAAAGTCACTGACAGTGCCAGACAAGATGACTTAGACACATTTTTCTCTATTCCTCCTACTAAATACAGCTAAAAACTCTGGACATAATACATAATACAAATGAAAGATTCTGGCGAAAGATGAAAGGAAGAAGAAGACTAGGGATCTCCAGACTCATAGAATGGCGTGGCACTGAGTTCCCTGGATTTTCTTTTTGCCTTCTATATATCTTGGACAGGGCACTAGAAGAGCCTGCAACCCAGAAAGGCCAAAGGGCACAGATGAAAAAAAAAAAAAAGTCTTCTCTCTCTAGCCAAAAGACCAGGAAAGGGACAGACTAGCAGGGCAGAAAAATTTTTGACAATGCCTAGCCATTCCAAACACCATGGGGGATAAAAAAAAACATGCCCCATCCAAACCCCACCATCAGTGGAGAATGACAGCCTAGACTCCTATCCCCACCTGGAAGTAATAAGATGCCTATCCCCTTCCCACAGTGTCACCAGAGGCCAAGTGGAGAGTGTGGACTTTAATGCCCACCCTGCCCCACCAATGTGGTGTCAGGAGAAGATTTAAATAAATCTGGAGTCTCATAATATCCAAAATGTCTAGGATATAATAGAAAAACATTTGTAATATCAAGAATCAGAAAAATCTCAGCTTGAATGAGAAAAGATGACCCACAGACACCAACCCTGAGTTGACAATGATGTTGGGATTATTTGACAAAGATTTTAAAGCAGCCATTGTAAAAATTCTTTGATGTGCAATTAAGAACACACTTGAAACAAGTAGAAAAAATGATTCCAGCAAAGAAATAGAAGCTATAAAAAAAAATCAAATGGAAATTTTAGAACTGAAAAATACAATAACCAAAATTAAAAACTCACCATATGGTCTAAGTAACAGAATGGCAATGACAGAAGAAAAGAATCAGTGAACTTGAAGATTGACTAATAGAAAGAACCAAACTGAACAACAGATAGAAAATTTACTAAGAAAAAACAAAATATCAGAGTCCTAGAGACCTGTGAGACAATAGTAGAAGATCTAACATTCATGTTGTTGGAGACCCAGAAGGAGAGAAAAAAGTGTGGGGCTGAAAAAATATTTGAAGAAATACTGGATGAAATTTCTTCATTGAGATTATACTAAAAGCCATTGATTATACACTCTGGATGGATTTTATGGTATGTGAATATATCTTAATAAAATTGCTTTAAAATATCTAATAGACATCAATATTGTGACAGGATTTGTGCTAACATATAAAGTAAAATGCAAACTAAAAAATACATTGAACTGAATAAAAATACAGCATATAAAAATTTGTGAGCCACAGCTAAAGCAACCTGAGAAGATTTATTGCCCTACAGCTTACATTAGAAAAGAAGTTCTCAAATCAATAATCTAAGCTTTCACCTCAAAGACCTCTTTTCTAGAAAAGGAAGAACAAAATAAACTGCAAACAAACAGAATGAAGGACATAATAAAGATATGAGCCAAAATTAATGAAATGAAAAACATAATAGAGAAAGTCAATAAAACAAACAAAACTTTGGTTCTTTGGAAAGGTCAATAAAATTGATAAACCCCTAGCAAGACTGACAAAGAAGAGAGAAGATATGAACTACTCATACCAAAAATAAAACATAAGCTACCACTGCAAACTCTGCAAACATTAAAAGTATAATAGAATACTGTGAATGGCTCTACCTATATAAATTTGACAAATGAAATGGACCAACGCCTTGAAAGCCACAAACTGGCAAAACTCGCCCAATATGAAACAGATCATTTCAAAAGTCCTATAACAACAAAATTGGACTCATAATTTTAAAAAAATCTATCTCAGGGGCCCAGCTGTAGCCCAGTGGATAGGGCACCGGTTCACCACATGGGAGGCCCCAGGTTCAGTTCCCGGGGCCTCTCCAAGCAGGCAGACCGCCTTGAGAGGGCAAGCTGCCATGGGCGGGGCAGAGTTGCCGTGGGCAGGGCAAATGCCACCACGGGCAGGGCAAAGCCGCCACGGGCAGGGCAAGTCACCCGCGAACAGAGCAGAGCCGCCCGCAAACAGAGCAGAGCTGCCCATGAGCAGAGCAGAGCCACCCACGAGTGGGGCAAGCTGCCTGCACGGTGAGCTGACTCGGTGCATCGCCGCAACAGGGGGAGACAAAGCAGACACAGAAGAACGCAAAAATGAACACAGCAAGAACAAGCAGAAAGGGGGGGATATGTAACAAAAAAAATCTATCTCAGAGGTCCCACAAATTTGGGGATTCACTGGAAGAACTCACACGGTTCAACATAGCTATACTCATGGCCAAGATTTATTATAGCAAAGGAGACAGGGCAAGAACAGCAGGAAAAAGCTATTCAGAGGTGAAGGCTGCAGAGATCAAATGCCCACTTTCTTGTCCCCTCTCTGTGGGATAGATCACACAGATACATCTTCTCCAGTTGCAAATTGCAGGAACATGTGTGAGATGTCCTTGCCCAGGAAATCCTGCTTGAATCTTGGTGTGCAGAGTTCTTAGAGAGAGCTGGTCACATACCTGCCATATGACCAACTATGGCCTCAGACCAGGCCCAAGTGCACATCAGGAATCTTCAGGTTCACCTTAAACCTGGTGACAACTTGGTTCATCTTGGTGCATGCTTTTGGCACGTAGAATAACATCTTAGCTCTGCAGCTATTCCAGGAGTTTAGTTCTCAGAGTTTGACCAAGGGTCATTACCATGGCTGCAAAGATAAGTGAGAAATGAGTGGAACAGACCTGCTGTGTTATCTCTTGCCTCACAATCTCAAAAAAGAAACCTCCAGACCCAGATAGTTTCATCGGAGAAGTCTACCCACATTTAAAGAAAAATTAACACTGCTTGTATACAATCTCCAGAAACTAGAAGAGGGATACTTCCTAACTCATATTATGAGGCTGGTATTACTCTGACACAAATTTTCAGGAGGATAAATGAACAGCAGTCTCTAAAGACTTAAACATGTTTGATCCAGGATTTCTACTTCTATGGATTTGTCCTAAGTAAATAGAGATGACACATGGTTTAGACAAAAAGACATGCATAACCAAACACCCCACAGTAGGAGATTGGCAATTAGTAATATATGTATGCAACAGATAACGCAGTAGTCATTTAAAATGGCATGGAAAGGAGTTTATGTAGGGAGATTCTGGGAGAATATGGCTTGACCTCACGGCTGAGGCCCTCCCCTTTCCTTCCCAATCTAAAGCCTATCGATAGGTAAATGGATAGACAAATTGTGATGTATCCTTGCAGTGGAGTGGAACTCGACTCAGCACTGAAAAAGGAATGAACTACCCATCTACGCAGCAATGGCTTGGATGAATCTCATGGACATTATGCTGGGCAAAACAAACCAGATATAAAAGAATACATGGGAGCAGGTGTAGCCCAAGTGGTTGAGCACCTGCTTCCCATGTATGAAGTCCCAGATTTGATCCCCATTACCTTCCCCAAACAAAACAAACAAGTGAAAAAACCAACTCTCATTGGGGAGTGGCTGTGGCTGAGTGGTCGAGTGCCTGCTTCCCATGTGCAAAGTCCTGGGTTTAATCCCCGGAACCTCCTGAAAAAAAAAAAATACAGACTTTACAATTCTGTTTATATGAGTTTCTAGAAATTTTAGAAAAAATAAATCTCATTTATAGTAAAACAGATAAGTAAACAAGTAGTTGTTGGGGTGGAGAGGATTGAGAAGAGGTTCAAGGGAACATTTAGGGACGATGGAAATGTTTTGTATCTTGATTGTGATGGTGGTTACACAGATGTCTATTAAAACTCACCAAAATATACTCTTTAACAAATGTGCAGCTTGAGTATCCATTCTGATGTGTTTTTGACAAATGTATATACCCGTGTATAAATTTACACACCCACTGTGGTGATTTGAAGCTATATGTACCCCAGAAAGACATGGTTTTTTTTTTAAATTTAATTCATTTCACGGGTGTGGACTTATTGTAAGTAGGAACTTTAGCTGAGGTTACTTCAGGAAGGCCTGGCCTAGGATGGTCTTAATCCTTTCCCTGGAGTCCTTTATAAACTGAATGAATCCAGAGAGAGAGAACCTTGGAAGCAAGATGCTGAAGGCAATGGAACTCAGAAGAGAAGGAAGAGGCCAGCAGATGCCACCACCGCCCTGCCATGTGGCAGAGGAATCAAGGATCACCGGCAGGTGGTCTTCAAGAAGAAACCATGGCCTTGATGATGCCTGGATTTGGACGTTTTCACAGTCTCAAACTGCAAAATTCCCATTGTTTAAGCCAACGCATTTCATGATATCTGCTTTAAGCAGCCCAGGAAACAAACACCCACCTATAAATTTAAATAGATATTGAGGTATACAAATTAGACATCAATAAATTGATAAAGAAAAATAAGAAGACGATGGCAGCTGCCCTTACCCCCTATTCCCCACACAGCAGAGTGACGCT
>PVKH010027008.1:0-13097 GCA_004027955.1 Chaetophractus vellerosus
TGCCCTGTCCGTGGCAGCTTTTTGCCCTGCCCACGGCGGCTCTGGCCCGCCCATGGCGGCTTGCCGTTCTCAAGGCAGTCTGCGCGCTAGGAGAGGTCCCCGGGAACCGAACCTGGGGTCTCCCATGTGGTATGCCGGTGCCCTATCCACTGGGCTATCAAGCCGGCCCCAATTCCTTTACTTTTAATCTCTCTGTGTCTTTATATTTAAAGTGAGGTTCTTGACGACAACATATATTTGGGTCTTGTTTTCCATCCACTATGATAGTCTTTGTCTTGTATTTTTTTTTTGTTTCTTTTTCTTTTTCTTTATTTTTAAAGAAGTTTTAGATTAAATAAAAGTTACCTCGAAAATATAGGGGATTCCCATATACCCCACCCCTCTCCCTCTCTTACTTTCCCTGACTAAAATATCTTTCAGTAGTGTGGTACATTTGTTACAATTGATGAACACATATTGAAGCATTGCTACTAACTATGGTCTCTAGTTTACATTATGGTTTAGACTTTGCACCACACAATTTTATAGGTTTTGACAAAATGCATAATGGTCTATATCTGTCATTGCAATACCATGCAGAACAATTTCAGTGTCCCCAAAATGTCCTGTTACACCTATTCTTCCCTCTCCCTTGCCTCAGAATCTGGTGATGACTGTCTTTATATCAATGTTACAAGTTCTTCCATTACTAGAATAATAAGTCTACTTTAGTCCATAGTTGCATTCCCGCTTATGTTTGTTCATTCCTCAATCTTGAGGATTTGGGGATAGTGATGCCCACTCTGCTTCTGATTGAGAGAGGCTTATATCCCATGGGGCAGATGGATAGAACTGTCTTTGTAGATACTCTCTGTTTTTTGAGATGGGTGCTGTCCATCATCATCCTTTTATTAGTTGTCCTGGGCAAGTCCAATAAACTGGAGGGTAGGTATTGGCTACAACTCTGCTGAGATTCAAGGCTCAACTGGCATATGAACAGATCAAAGATTTCAGTCTCTGGGACACATTTAATGGGTATAGTGCTAATTATAGGTTCAGATAAACAGGGCAGAAGAACCATGTGTAGGAAAATTATAAATGAGCCTAATTCTGTTACACTGGGGAGATAGATTATCATATATTCCAAGGTAAGGCCCACTGATGGGATGCCAATTTCCTGGGTTTGTCTGCCATGTCTAGAGTGTATTGATGTCTGCAGAGCCCTCAGGAGCACCCCTGCTTTAGGGATTGTTTACTGTGGCAGTAAGTGAGATCCTCCTGAGATGTGCAAAAGTGTAACTTCTCAAATGACTTCTCGACTCACTTGGAAATCTCTTTGCTGTAAAAAACTCATTTGTATTTAATATTTCCTCCTTTTTGTCAAGGACTTTTTCCAAATGCATTGCTAGTTGGTGCTTGGTGATACTCCCTTGGTGCCAAGGAGGCTTATACCTAGGAGTTATATTCTATGCTGGGGGGAAGGCAGTGAGCATCTATGTTGAGTTTGCCTTAGAAAGAGGCCACATCTGAGTATCAGGGAGGTTTTCAGGAGATAACTCTTAGGCAATATATATTACCAGGTTAAGTTTCAATTTTACAAGAATTAGGTTCATAAGTACAAGCATTAATATCAATGGCCTGGCGTACTGGTCTGTCCTCTTTCTCTAGGTACAGCCTGTGTACTCTAGAGATTCTTGCCACTCTATTAGAGAATGTAGCAGGACTCCCTAGGATGGGAATTTAATATATGGTCGGTTACTGTGTGGATCTCCACCCACTGAGATAACATCCCGTGACCACATGAACACATTCACATTCCACAGAGGCATGTCCTGGGTGTACCCCTCCCCACACATCCCCCCCACCTCTGACGCCCTGCACCAGTCATCCTCCCCTGCCATAGTTGTCACATTTTTGCAATTCCAAAACCTTCCCCAAAACAAAGCCAAAAAATTTTGTTTTGCATTGTGTCTTTCATCGCTGTACCATCTGTTATCTTGTTTGTATATTTACAATTTCATCTGTCTGTTCCCCCAGTGACTTATTTTTTTTACTTTATTTTCAATGAAGCTTGAGGTTACAGAAAAGTCACATCAAAACTATAGGGGATTCCCATATACTATAGACCACACCCTCTCCTCACATTTCCCCCTGTTAATAACATCTAACATAAGTATGGTATATTTGTTACAATTGATGAACAAATATCAAAGCATTGCTATTAACCATGGTCAGTGGTCTACATTATGGTTTACATTTTGCACTGTACACTTTTACAGGTTCTGACAAAATGTATAATGGCCTGTATCTGTCAATGCAAGATCATGCAGAAGAATTCCAATGCCCCCAAAATGCCCTATATTCCATCCATTCTTCCCCCCCCCCTCCTCTTGGAACCTATGGCAACCACTAAGTTTCAATTTTTCAAGAATAAGGTTCATAGTTACATGCATTAATATTGAGGGCTTGGCATACTAATCTCTTTTCTTTTATTAGTCACTGCCTATGTACTTTAGAGATTCTTGCCCCTCTATTTGAGAATATAACAGGACTTCCCAGGATGGGAGTTTAATATTTTCTTGTTTATTGTGTGGTCTCCACCCACTGAGGTAACATCTTATGACAAGATGAACACATTCATATTCCATAGAAACATGCCCTAGGTGCATCCTTTCCCACATATCCCCCCACCACTGACAACCTGCACAGTTACCTTCCCCTGCCATATATACCAAAAGACATTATCACCATTGTAGTTTCAACCACTGACCTACAAATGAACAAAGTTCACCTGTTCCTTCCTCCAGCCCTTCTCCCAGTTCCATGGATAGTCTAACCCAACCCCTTCCCCCTGCTCACCCTCACATTCTAACACATTCTAGCATAGTGTAGATTTGTAGTATGCCTTAAAATCAGGTAGTGTGATTCCTCCTATTTCATTTTTCTTTTTCAATATGTGTCTCACTATTTGGGGCCCCTTGCCCTTCCAAAGAAATTTCATAATTGCCTTTTCCAGTTCAGTAAAAAAAATGCTGTTGGAACTTTTATTGGGATTGCATTAAATCTGTAAATCAACTTGTGTAGGTCAGACATCTTAATGGTGTTTATTTTTTTCCAATCCATGAACATGGAATATTCTTCCATTTATTTAGGCCTTCTTTGGTTTCCTGTAACAATGTTGTGTAGTTTTCTGTGTACAATTCCTTTACATCTTTAGTTAAGTTTATTCCTAGATATTTGATTATTTTATTTGCTATTGTAATAGACTTTTTCTTTATTTCCTCCTCAGATTGCTCATGATTAGTGTACAGAAATGCTACTGATTTTTGCATGTTGATCTTATATCCTGACACTTTACTGAACTTGTTTATCATTTCTAGAAGCTTTGTTGGAGATTTTTCAGGGCTTTCTATGTATAGAATCATGCCATCTGTAAATAGTGAAATTTTTACTTCTTCCTTTTCAATTTGGATGCCTTTTATTTCTTTTTCTTGCCTAAGTGCTCAAGCAAGTACTTCTAACACAATGTTTAATAAGAGCAGTGACAGTGGGCATCCTTGTCTGTTTCCAGATCTTAGAGGGAAAGCCTTTAGCATTTCACCATTGAATATGATGTTAGCGGTGGGTTTTCCATGTATGCCTTTTATCATGTTGAGGAAGTTTCCTTCTCTTCCTCTCTTTCAAAGTGTTTCTGTCAAGAAAGGATGCTGAATCTTGTCAAATGCTTTTTCTATATCAATAGAGATGATCATGTGATTTTTTTTTCTTTCAGTCTGTTAATGTGGTGTATTATATTGAACCATCCTTTCATATCAGGGATAAAACCCACTTGATCATTGTGTATAGTTCATTCCATGTGTTGTTGAATCCAATTAGCAAATATTTGTTGATATTTTAACATTTAAGTTCATTAGAGAGATTGGTCCATAGTATTCTTTTCTTGTGGTGTCTTTATGTTGCTTTGATGTTAGGATGATGTTGGCATCATAAAATGACTTAGGTAATGTTCCTTCCCCTTCTATTTTTTTTGAAGAGTTTAAGCAGGATTGGTATTAGTTTTTTCTGGAACGATTGGTAGAATTCTCCCGTGAAGTCATCTGGTCCTGGACTTTTCTTGGTTGGGAGGTTTTTGATGACTAATTCAATCTCACTCCTTGTGATTGGTCTGTTCAGTTCATCAATTTCTTCTTTTGCCAATATAGGTTGCTTGTGTATTTTTCTAGAAATTTGTCCATTTCATCTAAGTTATCCATCTTGTTGGCATACAATTTTTCAAGGTATCCTCTTATGATACTCTATTTTTGTGGGATCAGTGGTGATATTCTCTCTCTTGATTTTTTATTTTGTTTATTTGCATCTTCTCTCTCTTTTTTCTTTATTAGTCTAGCTAAGGGCTTATCAATTTTATTAATCTTCTCAAAGAACCAGCTTTTGGTTTTGTTAAAATTTTTCTAGTGTTTTTTTAATTCTCAAATTCATTTAGTTCTGCTCTAATCATTGTTATTTCCTTCTTCCTGCTTTCTTTGGGATTTGTTTGTTGTTCTTATTCTAGTTCCTCTAGGTGTGCAGTTAGGTCTTTGATTTTAGCTCTTTCTTCTTTTTAATATTAACATTTATGACTATAAATTTCCCTCTCAGCACTGCTTTAGCTGCATCTTATAGGTTTTGATATGTTGTGTTCTCATTTTCATTTGTTTCAAGGTAGTTACTGATTTCTTTTGTAATTTTCTCCTTGACCCACTGATTGTTTAAGAGTGTGTTGTTTAACTTCTATATCTTTGTGCCTGTTCTGTTTCTCTGACCTTTATTAATTTCCAGCTTCAATCCATTGTGGAAATTGCAAAAGAAATCGGTATTTAAAGTCTATCTTGTCTGATATTAGTATAGATACTCCTGCCTTTTTTTGGTTATTATTCACATGTAAAATCATTTTCCAACCTTTCACTTGCAACCTCCTTGTGTCCCTGCATCTAAAATGAGTTTTTAAATCCTTTTAGTTTTTCTTACTAATAATCTTCTTTTCTACACTCTCCTCCAACTGTCTCTCTCCTGTTTTGCCCTTTCAACCTCCAGCATTCCCTTTAGTATTTCTAGACGGGCAAGTCTCTTGTTGACACACTCTCTTAATTTCTGTTTGTGAACATTTTTACCAAATACTTGACTGGCAGGGTTTTGTTTTTTTCTTTCTTCTTATTTCTTTATCTTTTTTTCCTGCTTTTAGCACCTTAACTATGCCATACCACTGCTTTCTCGACTCCATGGTTTCAGATGAGAAATCACTGCTTACTCTTATCAAGTTTCCCTTACATGTGCTGGATCTCTTTTCTCTTGCTGCTTTCAGAATTCTCTCTTTGTCTCGAGTATTTGGCAATTTGATAATTATGTGTCTTGGGGTAGACCTGTTAGGATTTATACTGTTTGGAGCACACTGTACTTCCTGGACATGTACGTCCATGTTCCTCAAAAGAGTTGGGGAATTTTCAGTCATTATTTCCTCCAACACACCTCCTGCCCCCTTTCCCTTTTGTTCTCCCTCTGGGAGAAGGTTTGTGCATTTCATGTTGTCATTCAATTCCCTGAGTCCCTGCTGAATTATTTTCTATTTTTTTATCTATCTGTTCTACAATCTTTGCTATTTCAGATGTTCCATCCTCAACGTGCTTATGTGCTTCCAGCATAGTTTTAATTTCTTGCATTGTGCCTTTTATCATCATCAGAGCTGTTATCTTCTTATGTATGTTGACGATTTCTTCTGTATTTTCCCCCAGTGTCTTCTTAATATCCTTTATTTCTTCCTTCACTTCATGAAGTTGATTCATGATATTTGTTTGGTCATCCTTGATTAGTTGTTCCACATTCTGTGTCTCCTCTTGTTTTTTAGTTTGTTCATTAGACTGGGCCATGTCTTCCAGTTTCTTAATATGGCTCATAATTTTTTGCTGCTGTCTAGGCATCTGTTTATCTCGATGGGCTTATTCAGGTGGTTAGCTTCTCTTTCTACTCCAGGGCTTTATTTCATTTTGTGTGTGTGTTAAGGGTCCTCTTTGACACTTAGTTCAACTTATTCTATATCCTTATAGTTGTCCATGTTCCCCTGAAAAAATATTAAGACCATAGAAAAGGAAAGAAAGAAGAAGAGAAAAGGAAGAATAAAAAATGATGGAAAAGGAACCATAAAAGAACCAGGAAAAAGAAGTATTAAGATGAAATATAAAAAAATAAAAAGGAATAAGAATTACAGGGTAGAATAAAATTTTAAAAAGAAACAGAAAAAAATAGAAGAAAAGCCTGGAAAGATGCGAAGGGAAGATAATGAAGACCAAACAAGAGAAGTTGGAATGAAAGAAATCAATGGAAGAGGGAAAAATGAAAGAAAGAAAAGAAAAAAACTAAGGAGAAAAAAGGGGGAAATAAAAGAAAGGGGCGGGGGCGGGGGTGCAGAAAAACAAGGCTTCCCTCTCAGGCCACTAGCAACTGCCTCAGGCTGCCACTGCTCACCAATCTATCACCCTGAAGCCTACCCTCCACAGGTAAGAGACCTGGGCATAGAGAAAAAATAAAGAAGAAAAAAAGTAAAACAGCATTTTATAAAAGCTCGGTCTACGTTCCCTGTCACGAGGCTGCTTGGTGCCTGACAACCAGCTGGATGGCTCTCTGGATCCCTTCTCTTCAGGGCTATTTGGGCACCTAACACCTCTTGGGCTGCCTCTCCCGCCCTCCTATCTGTCATGCCAGTTTGGCTTTTTTTTTTAGGTACTGGGGATTGAACCCCGGACTTCATATATGTGAATCATCAACCACTGAGCTACACCCATGCCACTGGTTTGGCCCCTGAAGCCTTGTCATCTGCCTTTCCCCACCCTCTTTTCCCTCAGGCTGCTCGGGCTTCTGATGGTGTTAAGCACCTGTCAGCCCACCCCCTCATAGACCCAGTTCCTCGTTCTCCCAGGGCAGATGGGGGTGATAGCCCGCCTGATCAGTGTCCTCTAGCCCCTCTCTCTGGAGCCGCTTCAGTGCTGGCTGGCTTCTGTCTTCCTTTTTTTGCCCCTGGTCTGCCTGCCTTATCTCCCCCCTGTACCTCGCTTCCTCTAAGTTGGCTGGGTGCCAGTCCCACTCCTCTTTGCCCCACAGTTCCCCAGCTCCAGAGCCTACTCTGTACCGTACCGGGATGCATCCCTGATTGCCCAGGGGTTTTCCTCACTCTCTGAGCTGCCTGAACACTGGTCTTCCAGCCAAGTCACTTCCCTGGCTTCCCTCTCGCTGTGAGCTGTCTGTGTGCTGGCTTGAATGCCCTATATCCTAGGGCTTCCCTTTACCCTGGCCAACTGGGTCCCCTCTCCTCCCTACTTGCCTTCTCCATTCCCCCATGGTCTCACGCCTTCTTTTCTTCCAGGTAAATTTGCCTACCTTCCCACAGCTTCTGGAGGAGGTGTACAGCCTGCCGTTCCCTAATTCATCATCTTGGATCTCTATCTTTATCTTCTAGTTGGTGTATTTTGACCATCCCATGTAAAGTGATTATTGGTATAGTTTTATTAATATATACCATATTTGAAACTGTCATGTATTCATTGCCCTTGTGCAGTCATTCATTCGTTCGTTCCTTCCTTCCTTTCCTTCTTTCTCTCTTCCTCTCTTTCTCTTTCTTTCTTTTCTTTCTTTCTTTCTTTTCTTCCTTCACTGGTTTTAATTGAACATTTTATATGACTTCATTTTCTTTCCTCTCTTAGCATCATCAATTTTAATTCTTTTTAAAATTCTTTCCATAGTGACCCTAGAATTTTCAAAATGGGTTTACAGATCATCTAAGTCCACTTTCAAGTAACACTATACCACTTCACAGCCAGTGTAAGTACATTATAACAGAGTATTCCCACTTTCTCCCTTCCATCCCTTGCCACATTGCTGTCATTCATTTCACTTATCCATAAGCTATAATCATCCAATATGTTCTTGCATTTTGAACAAACTGTTATCTGCTAGATAACTTTAGAATAAGAAAAATAAGGCTAAAAGGAAGATGACATTGGAGTAACTCAGTCAGTGCACTGCTCCCTTGAAAAATAGGGGAGAAAGTGTAAAGTCTTCTGAGGGAGCTGCTTTGGGGACTATAAACCAGGAGAGTTCCACCTGCATCATCCAGGAAGGACTGGAGATAGACGTAAAGAGGCCAGAGGGAAAACCATGAGTTGCCCCACAGCTGAGAACACTGCCCATCCGCAACCCCTGAGGTGACCAGGCTCAGTAAAACCTGCAACTGAGCAGCCAACGGAGAGGGAGAAGAATGTAGCCTTCCCTGGGGAGTTGGAGAGTTTGGCTGGGGCCTGAGTGTGGTTTCTTTCTGGCGAATATAACCATAATTCAGGTTTGAAAACTAGTTCAGAAGGGCTAGTTAGTGGAAATTGAAGGTGTCTTCTCCATGGAAAGGTTTGCCAAAGAGCACCGTATGCTGGCTACTAGGGAAAGTGAAGAAGACAAGGCTTCTCTCTCCTCCCTTTTCTAGGCACCATAGATCTGGTCTCTCTCTGTCTCTCCATATATATAAATATATATTAAAATATATATATATATCGATAAATTTAAGGTATTGAAAGAGAAAAACTGCCAGCCAAGAATTCTCTATCTGGCAAAACTATTCTTCTGAAATGAAGGTGAGTTTAAAGTCTTCACATACAAAAACCGAGAGAGTATGTTACCAAAAGACCAGCTCTACAAGAGATATTAAAGAATGTGTTACATCCCAAAAGGAAAAGACAAGGGCAAGAGGCTTGGAGAAGGGTGTAGAAATGAAGATTATAAGCAAGAGAAACTGAAAGGGTTAAAAGACAGTAAGATATAACAGAAGTCCAAGTGATAAAATGGATGAAGTAAGTAATGCCTTTACAGTACTCACATGGAATATTAATAGATTAAACTCCCCAATCAAAAGACATAGACTGATAGAATGGATTTTTAAAAAAACATGAGCCATCTATTTGTTGTCTACAAGAGACAGTAAATGAAAGGACACAATCAGGCTGAAAGAGAAAGACTGCAAAAAGATATTCCATGCCAATAGTATTTTAAAAAGAGCTAGACTAGCAATACTAATATCAGATAAAATAGATTTAAATGCAAAACTGTTATAAGAGATGAAAAATGTCACTATATATTAATAAAGGAACAATTCACCAAGAAGAAATAATAATAAATATTTATGCACCTAACTTAGGTGCCCCAAAATACATGAGGCACACACTGGCAAAACTGAAAGGAGAAATAGATGTCTCTACAACAGTAGTTGGAGACTTCAACACACCACTCTCAGCATTAGATTAGATAAGGAAACAGAGCTTGAACAATATGGTAAATGAACTAGACCTAGCAGGCATTTATAGAGCCTTACACCCCTAAACATCAGGATATACATTCTTCTCAAGTGCTCATGGGTTGTTCCCCAGGATGGACCATATGTTAGGACGTAAGTCAGATCTCTATAAATTTTAAAATATTGAAATTATACAAAGCACTTCCTCTGATCATAATGGAATAAAGTTGGAAATTAGAAACAAGTGGAAAAAGGGAAATTAACAAATATATGGAGATTAAACAATACATTCTTAAATAATCAGTGGGTCAAAGAACAAAGCGCATGAAAAATCAGTTAATACCTCAAGATGAATGAAAATGAGAATACAACATATCAAAACCTATGGGATACAGCAAAGGCAGTGCTGAGAGGGAAATTTATAGTCCTCAATGCTTATATTTAAAAAGATTTTTTTCATTCTACTTTTCTGTCTAATATTACAGGGAGTTTTTTCTGCACGTAGATATTTTCCATTATAAATATTTTGTGAACTATAAAAAAATAAAAAAAGAAAGAGCTAAAATGAAAGACCTAACTGCACACCTGGAGGAACTCCATTTATGGTGGGTCAGGAAAACTTCCCAAACAGGTTATTCTTGAACTGAATTTTGAAGGATGCTGGAGATTTTTCTGAGGGAAGAGTTAGAGGTGAGAGGAATAACGCTACTATAGGCAAAGCACTGCACAACATGAGGGTTGTGTGTGCTGGGGTCGGAGGCAGAGTATGTCACAGCTCAGAGGACGGGAGGGAGCCTTGAAAAGAAAGTAGACTCGAGGGTAGGTAGGGCCATATCACAGGAGATCTTCCTTACCATGCAATCTGGACTTTGTTCTGGAGGCAATGGACAACAATGAAAGGTGTTTACACTGGAAAGTAACACAGAACATATTCAGATTTGTGTTCTGGAGAGATCTTTCAGTAGCTTCTCAAATCTGCTTCTCCAAATCTCTAGGCTTTTATACTTGAGACCACACCCACCAAGGGGTGGGGCCCAACACCTTCCTGTCGTGGCCCAGTTAATACCCTTATCATAACTTAATCATGCCCAGATGAACAGATTAGTTTACAAGAATAATCCAATTTATATTTTTGGAATTCATAATTAAATAAAACTGTTAAACCATTACAGAATCTGAATCCAGAGCCCCTGCTTTTTTTTTTAAAGTAAACTTTATTTCAACTTAAAAAAAATAAAATGACAGTCAGAAGGCAGCTTAACAAATTATGGATGCATTACTTTAAAAAATTCTGTCTAAGCACATATATCTCATTTAATACTAAATTCAAACTTAATTGTTTCTCCAGTATTCAGAAAGATACATAAACGAGCACAGATTGGTTAAATAACAGTGGCGTGCAAGATAGTGTGCTTAAGAGAAAACCTATTACTGTGATTGCTTTAGGCAGGTACTTGTGATCTAATAGTTGATATCAGAAAACACTGTACTAGTCAACCGATGAAATTTTTTTCTGCACTTACTTTATATAGAAGACTATACTAGACATTGAGAGACTCTTTGATAAAGACGAACAAGACCAATACAAATTGTTGGGCCAAACAGGTCTGTTAGATTCTACTAATGCCCAAAGACCCACATGCTAGGCTGCTCAGCTCTTTTGGGTGGTGGCTGAAAGGGCACATTTGTCTGCAATTGGATGATGATTGTATGTCTACAACTTAGAATGTTAAGGCGATATCATTGGTCCTTTCCTTAAATCCCCATTGCAAGTCCTTGTTCTGCCTTCAATACGTGGTCATGGTTGGACAATTTCTTATGAAAAAAGAAAAGAAACCTTTCAGGACGAGGTTAAGATATTGACCCAGTAATCCACCAGTGACATCTTTCCGTGTGGCCCTCGGCTCAAAACCCATGGGGTGTAAATCAGACGTGGTGACCCTGCAACTCTACCTGCTCAACATCTCCACTGTCACATTCTTCAACGATCCCCTTAAAGCCCCAGATTCCTGGTGTGCATGGATGATTAGCACTTTCTTACCTGAAACAAGAGAAGAAACAAATCTTTCTGTGGGAAAATAAATTCCTTTTGGTCCTAAGAAGAAAACTAGCAGCAAATCTTTAAGTGCATCACAGAATTCAAAGCTAAGATATAATAAGATTTGCAGTGCATGAGTATTTTTAAAATAGTGATGATTTTATACTGTTTTAAATAGTAATTTACAAGGTTTCCTTTCACATGATATTACCAATACATGGAATTGGAAAACACGATGGAACAAATCATGTCCTCTCAAGATGAGACAACCAAATTCTATCAAAAATCTGATAGAATTTGGTTATTCTAGGTGAGCGGCTTCATCCGAATAAAAATAGTTGAAGCTGAGCCCTTGTCCCTAAGGGCTGATGGACAGGGCACTGGCTTTTGCACTCAGTCATCAGCACTCATTGACAAATATCAGCCTGATTATGAAAGACTTATGTTTTCTTCTCCTCCAAACTCATAGGAATCTGATGCTCTCCCAAAGCAAAAAGAACAGACAACGTAAGATCTGGGAAGCCTGAAATTCGTTACATTTGGGTGTGGTAGAATGGCAGAGCGTTGTGGCAGACACGGGGGCGATGCAAGGTATGAGTAATGCCCAGATGTCTCACAGGTTTTGCTCACATCTTGTACCTCCCCCACCACTGCCACAACTCTCTGTTATCTCAGAAGTCTCTGTAAGACTTTCATTGGCCTGGAAGGCAAAATGGCAAACACCCTCTTGTGCCAAATGCTGAAGTTTGAGCCAGAGCAACAAAAATGAACAGGATAAATTCATGAATGATAACGTTTAGGCCCTAAAGAGGAAGCAGGTACCTAATGCTGAAATAAATCATTTCAAGTCATTCTCTCACCCACATTGTGAAGGACAGTGTCTTTAAAAACAAAACAAAACAAAAAAAACCCGAAGTGCACATTTGGGGTTATCATAAGGCAACTGAAAAAAAAAATAAAACCTCAAGTATCCTGCTTTAACTTGATAACTCCCCAGGAAGATGGGTGTACAGACTTGTACACAGTGTCATTTTTTTTTTAATGGAAACCCTTTTCAGATACATAAGGAATTACTGTGTACAAATTGGCCAAGCGCTTTTGTAGGTAATGTCAGTGGAGTAAATATTTGATGGGTCATAACTTGAGTCTATTGCCTTGCCTTTATTTCATGTAAATTTTGAATTATGTGACCAGTGATTTGCGTTTTATTTTGTATTTGCAGGGCTTGCCATTAATAATAATTAATGTCCCTCTTAAGGAAAACTCCTATTTGTACGTCAACAAATGCACATTTTCCTTTTGTTTACACCATAGCCTTTCTGGTAAACTTAGAAGTTGGTTTCCTTTTTCATCAATGCTACTATTCAAGTTTTTTTTTTCAATTGGAACGTATCTTGCCTCACAAAGCTTTTTTTAAAAAAAGATTTATTTATTTATTTACCCTTTTATCCATTTTTAACCATCCCCCCCCCCTGTCCCATTTCTGCTGTTTCTGTGTCCATTCGCTGGGCAGTTTTCTGTGTCCGTTTCCTGCCCTCTCTTCTCATCCTTCTCCTCCTGTCTTCACTGGGATTCGATCCTGAGAACCTCCGACGTGGGAGAGAGGCGTCCTACCACCTGCACCACCTCAGTTCCTGGTTTTTCAGTGCATCTCGTCTTGGCTCTCCCCTGCGTCACTCTCCTGCTACGTCGTCATCTTGCTGCATGCGGCGTACCCACACACAGGGCCTGGTGGCGCACCCGCATGTGGGACCTGGGGCGGGGCCTGACGTC
>PVKH010027009.1:0-13098 GCA_004027955.1 Chaetophractus vellerosus
AAGATATTTCTTACAGGAATTTGTTCATGTGACTGTGGGAACTCACTAAGTCATTATAGTATAAGGAAAGTTTAAAAGTTGAGTCTCTGATAACTGTGAAGTTGAACTGCCAAGGGGGAACTGGATAGCTGAAGTAAAGGGAGAAATTCTTCTTTCTGACTCTTGAATCTTCAGTTGTTTTTATGAACTCCATCTGATTGGAAGAGACTAGCCACATTGCTGAGAGCTATCTCCATTGAATTTAGATGCAATCAACTATAGATACAATCAACTGATTGTACATGCAAATCCATCTATGAAATACTTCCACAGACACAATCAGGCCAGGGATTGTTGGACCTAAGAACTGGAAACCATATCCTAGCCACGTTGATAGATGAAATTAACCATCTCCAGGGCAAATATTTGAAATATACTTACCTTGGCTCTCTATCAACATTTTCATCCTACTAATATCACTCTATAAATTTATTATATGCAATGATTCCAGGAAGGGAAAGAGGGGTTTAAAAGAGAAATGACAGCTAGATAAAATAACTGTAAGAAGGATACCTCCACCATCATGTCAATGGTAGGCTTCATGGTATGAAAACTAGTCAGCCAAATAGGAATAAGGCATGAATTCAGTATAAACATCTGCCTGCAATTAGAGTTTGGAAGAAGCACTCTCCCAGGAGAAAATATTGGATAATTTGTCTTTAGAGAAGCAATTGTCTTGAACTGAAAATCCTAACAGCAGTTCTTATGACATTGCATTTTAATAAGCCTGGCTCATAGACCCAGTCTTTGGAATATAATGTTTTCATGAAAATTAGTCAGATAGTTCTGCAGTTGAGCAGCTACAAAATAGGAAATTTAGGTGCATGTAGGGGAGTAATTCACCATGCAGTAACTGACATGGGAAAGGCATTAAGAGGAGACTTTCACTAAATGATCAGCCTATATAGAGAGAAATTAATGAATAAAGGCTTCTGAGCCCACCTTTAACCACCTCTCATCTCCTTACCAACAGCAGAGATCTCAAACTGGAGAGGAAAGTTTTGAATGTAATGATTTCACAGTAATTTTCTGTGAGAGTTCCCCACTGACTCACATAGATTATCTCACATGTATAAAGAGCCCGATGTCACCAGTCAATGTGGAAAAACCCTCAGGGAATGGCCATCATTTAATCAACTTGTGCAAATTCATATTGGAGGGAAATCATAAGAATGTCATCTATATGGGGAAGTCTTTAGTTTATACTCTAAACGTAGACAACATGAGCATCCTGGTTTTAGTCCTTTGTGGACCTCAGAAAATCTTGCTCTTAAAGCGAATCCATTCTTATTCCTGTGAGCTCTTTTTAGATCAGACCTTTTGGTTAGATTGCGTGACCCACTATGGGTCTTAGTCCTTTTACTGGATTCCTATATAAACAGAGTAAAAGGCAGAGAAAGAGAGCCACCATTTTAAGTTGCCTCATGAAAGAAGATTGCAGGATCACCTGCAGCCACAGAAAGACAGAGAAACCAAGCAGCTGAGAGGGGCTGGAGGGTGGAATCAGCAGAGCAGCCAGAGGCTGAAGCAATGAGGCCTGGAAGAGAGGGAAAGAGATGAGCCATATGCCTGATCACCACAGCTGAGCTTGAGGAGAAAGGAAGCCAGGGATGGAGCAGCCAGAGGAAGGTGTCCAGGATCAGCAGCATCTGACCTTTGGTGAGAAAGAATCTCTGCTGATTCCTTAATTTGGACAATTTCATGGCCTCAGAAGTGTAAGCATTTCCCCTAATAAATCCTTATTGTAAAAGCCAACGCACTTTAGGTATATTGCATTGGCAGCCTGTGGCAAACTGAAACAATGAGAAAATTCATGTTGGAGAGAAGCCATTGTAATGAATGTGGGAAAGCACCTGAGAACTGATATTTATAGAACTCAAAGTGGAGAGAGACTGTGAATCTAGCGGACATGGGAAGCACTTAGTCAGGTTGTTAATTTGTATTGCTATAAAAGAGTTTACACAGGAGAGAAACCGTGTCTGTATCAGTGTGGAAAGGCCTCCAGTTATTCTTCACCCTTCAGTCAGTATATTCCAATTCACACTAGAGAGAAGCCACATGAATGCCATGTACACAGGAAAGCCTTTCACCAAAACTCTGTCCTATCATGATGTGAGAAGACCCACAGCAAACAAAGAATCAAATGTGAAATAGTCATCAGGCATGGTATCAACTTTTAAACAAATCAGAGAGCTCACCTTGGGGAGATCTTCTATAACAATGTAATCCATATGGAAATGCTTTTAATTTATTAAAACTCCTTAAATGATAAGAGTAAACTCCGCTGGTATCACATAAACGTTCAGCAGAACTCCAGTCTTGATGTACATAAGAGAACTCAGAAAATGAATAATTCCAAAACAGGAAAAAAGACACGATGTATTTACTAGAATTTTAAAGCATCTTGGGGAATGCCAGATAATTCAATCTGTGGAAGTCTTTCACTGACATACATATGAAAATTCCTTTACTCATAGACCAACTCCTGTAAAAAATATGAGGATTTACACTCTTTAATATACCCTCAGTGTCATGTATGAAGGAAAATCCTCAGTAGTCATCCATTTCTTAGACAATATTAAAGTTTTCATGCTGAGGAGCTAGCAATCTTAATATTAAAATAGAATACTTTCAGATGGATTTGTCTTCAGAAAACTCAAAGTAGGAATTAAAAAAAAGAAAAACTTCCAGCACTCTTTTACGCAGAATTCATGCAATATTTCAGAATTTTGCCTAATGGTATGTTAGTTAAAATGTGTGAGTGTGAAGAGATCTGGGAATGCTTCATGTGGTATTTTGTGACAAGTAATAATAAATGACATTCAGCTCTTTATAATATGTTCATACTTTGAAATATGCAAATACTAGAAATTGGTTGAAAACTATATTATATTGCTCATGCCCTAGGTTATTTCTTTAGCTATAAATAGAGTTATAAAAAATATGAAGAATCAGAAAAATCATTTTTACTGTTAATAGAGAATGCAAAATGATGTGTCTTTATTATATATTTATATATACTTGACAAGTATGAATGAAAACAAGGATAAATAAATATGCACAAATAAGTCTAATGGTGCATAACTTATGCTTTTAAAATGTGATTTAATATTTCCATCTTCCTTTAAAATAAATTAAAATAAATGAAATTTTCCAAAAGAAAAAAGAGACGAGTCTTCAATGATTATGGGTATATAGGCAAAAAATGTCCCCAGAATTAAAAATTTGACAGTTGCTTATTCCATATATTAAGATTATATTGCAAAAGAGCAGATAGATCACAGGAAATTAGGAAATGGAAGCATAATGTAGATGTAGAGAGTTTCATGTTTTCAGAATGCCTTATATAATTAGAGTAATTTATGTAACCTCAAAATGCTGACCTTTCGTGATCACTTTTGAAAACCTTCTCCTGAAAGTTACAGAGTTTAATTAGACAAAAGACCCTAAAAGAGTAATAACATTGAAGCAGAAAGAGCTGGCCATGCAGAATGTCTATTTTGTTAGTTAAACCTGCATGAGAACTGTCTAAGGAGACATAAGAGCTGCATAGTAAGTCTGGCCCCTATTCCAATTAACAATTTCTACTTCTTAACAAAAGCATTGTTTATAACTTTGATGTCCATTGATGGCTAATAGATTATTGTATGGGGTCCAAAGTTGTCTAAAATATTAGATTATAGCAGCAACATATTTGCAAGGGAGAGGCCCAGACACTCATCTTATCCTAAAGTGAAATGAAACTCACAAGTGATTGGGGATTATTGACCTAAATGTTTGTGAAGGAGAAGGATTATCACTCTAAATCACCTCAATTACTCAGTCATCAAACACTTATTAACAAAATTTTATTGAGTGTAACAAAGTTGCAGACTATGGATTGTTCTTGATATTGTGTAGTAAGTGATTCAATGTAACTTTTTGGTGAATTTGAGGATTTCAGTGTTGATCAAGAAAGATCCAGGAGATGTCAGAGTAACACAGAATAAAATTTATTGGACATCATTTGGATAGGGTTTCATGAGAGAAGAAGTTCCTCCCATCAAGAGATCTTCCAGAGTCAGTGTTGTGAGGACACCATCCAAAAGAGGTACTGGCCAAGGAAACACTCAGGTGAGAGGAAAATGAGCTATGTGGCTTACATGTCTAAGTGATGTCACTCAGCAGCAAAGTGGGAAGACTTTGATCACAGAACTCCAAGTGGCAACAGCAGTTTGGGGTCTTTTATAGTTATAGGTATTGCTTTATGTATGGTTAGGAGAAGTTGGTTGCAGTTCTGTGGGATATGGAAAGTAGGCAGGCTCTAAATGGCTTAAAAGGCATATTTGGTCTAAATTTAAAGTATTGGATAAGTAAGAGTTGAGTGTGGTGTCAGCAGGCTTTTTGCTAATGCTCCTTCTCTACTGTGAAGAAGTAAACAATGTGGGAGCCTCGGGGACCATTTATACAAGTATCCATCCCTTGGTCCCATGTTGTATTATGATCTCAGATGTACTTATTTTATAATTGCTGAGTTTGGAAACAGTGATAAAGCATCCTAATGACCCAGAATCCAATACAAATTCTAGGTATTCAAATCCTAATCACAGCCATTCTGCCTTCAGAGTGGGGGAAAAGCCAGGAGATTTGATTTTAAAAAAGAGAACATTTTGATTTTTTCAATCTGCCTATTGTGTGGCATCATGGACTCTTTTGTGCAATGTCCCTGGTTATTTGTAAAACTTGGTGAGTGTTGTCTACCCACATGTAGCAAGATGTTTTAGTAAGTTCACTGACCATGGATGGCTTCGGTGTCCAATAAGTAATCTTGGCTTATGAGTCCACCTACCACCATGGATTCTAAAGATCAAGGGGATTCATGCAAGTAATCCAGTCACTGGGCCATTTGTTTAATTTGTGGAAATAACTCCTTGGACAAGACTACCTTTTCTTGTTTTTGTTTTTAGGAGGTACCAGGGATTGAACCCAAGACTTTGTACATGTGAATCAGGTGCATAATCACTGAGCTACATCCACTCCCCAATGAGAGTTGAATTTTGTCATTTTTTTAAGGAAGTAGGGGGATCAAAACTGGGACCTTATACATGGGAAGGGGGAACTCAATTATTTGAGCTACAACTGCTCCCTGACTATCTGTTTTTACCTTAATTGTGGTATCAAAGTTTGTACACATGTTATTCCTGCTGCCCCCAAAAGCAATGATCCTACATTAGTTAATACAATTGGGACTATTGTGACAGCTCATTAGTGGCATTGGAGATTTAGGGCTCATGTGATTTTTGGTGGCAGGTTCTTTGGAGTTCTACTTCTGAGTAAAAATCTATTGCAATTTTACCAAATCCAAGTATAGGAAATGTATTCCAGGATGGGACTAGGGGAAGATTTGCTAGCAGAAGCCATTTGATTCCTTTATAAGCCCAACTTTGGGAGTATAAATATCCATTTGGATTAATTAGTACAATTACAGGTGAGGTTAAGGAGAAGATAAAAAGTTAACATGAAACAAGCTTGCATATCATCTGTTCTGCATTTGCTACCTGGTCAACTAAATTGGTCTTGGGATCTTCCTACCAATTGCCTAAAAGTCTTAGTCTTGTTCAATAAAGGTACCTGCTAACTGAGGAGGTCCATTGTTTTCTTTTTCCAGTGTTTTTTTTTTTTTTTGCACATTTCACATTCACAAGTCATTTTACAGATTTCTTCTTTTCATGGGTTTATTATTTGTAGGAACACTTGAGATTAAATGGAATATTGAAGAGGGCTAAGAAATTACCAGCAGTAGAAGGACAGAGTACAGAGGCTACAAAAGAAAGAGAACAGAGTGAACAAGAGCAGTGTGTGTGGTCACTTCCTACCAGGTGGGAACACTGACTTCAATAAGGCAAAGCTATGTGAATATTCTTGCTGTCCTGATTTTTTGGTAATGAGTGTAGGCTAAATATTTGCTACATTAGAAACCATGAATGTGTCCCCAGACCTAGTTTTTCTCCCTAGGTCTGGTATTTAGAATGCTGGTGATAAATTAAGCCTGATTTATTATATGACCATCCTGTATGGGAAAAGAGTGTAACTTTGAGTATCTTTGTTCTATCTTAAGAGATATAGCAGGGGGACAGATGTGGCTCAGGTGGTTGGGCATCTATCTACCATATAGAGGGACATGGGTTTGATCCCTGGGACCTCCTGGTAAAAAATTTTAAGAAAGAAAAATATTGAAGGCACATGGGCCACCAGGCCTCATGTGCAGGTGCACCACCAGGTCCCGCGAGTGGATGAGCCGCCCCACCTGCAGGTGTGCTTCCAGGCCCCATGAGTGAATGAGCCTCCAGGCCCCAGGTGTGGGTGCACTGCCAGGCCCTACGAGCAGGTAAGCCAACAGGCCCTGTCTGCAGGTGTGCCGTCAGGCCCCAGCAAGCTTCGCAGAAAGATGACTATATAATAGGCAAGTGACACAAGGGAGAGCCAAGATGAGATGCACTGAAAAACCAGGAACTACGGTGGCACAGGCAGTAGGGTATCTCTCTTCCACATCACAGATTTGAGGATTGAACCCCAGTGCAGACAGGAGGAGAAGGGTGAGAAGGGAGAACAGGAAAGGGACACAGAGAGTTGCCCAGTGAATGGACACAGAAACAGCAAACAAAGGGGGGTGTAAAATGGATAAAAGTAAGTAAGTAAATAAATAAATAAATAAATAAATAAATAAATACTTAAAAATGTATAGGGGAAGAAGATATGGACTGTAGCTAGTAGTAATACTTTGATAATGTTCTTTCATGATTTCTTAGTAAATGTTTCAGACAATGCAGGGTGTTTGGGGGGATGATATGTGGGAGCACTGTATGATGTTATGAATGTTTGTTTAGTAAGTTCATGATGGTTACTGAACACTTATTTTATGTATGCTCATCTAGGAATGATATACTTCAATAAATTGTTTAAAAATATAAACAAAGTGATTACTCTTGTTTCTTCCTCCCACTTAATAAAAAGGCATCCTATTCTCACTCTACTGCTCTCTAGGGTCTTTGCAAATAACTGGTTCTACAAGTAACTAGATGCATCTCTCAACCATAAACATATTAATATGCCAGTTTAATTTTGATGCATTAACCATCCCTCTGGAAAAATTAAAAAGGCATTTGATTAAGACTGAGAAAAATGGGATGAATATATATGTGTGGTATGAAGAAAAGGCAGGAGAGAGAAGAGGGACTCAAGGAGTGGAGAGGACAGCAAACCTAACTCTTCCCATTGTATAACTGCTCTGTGTTCCTCTCAGATGATAACACAGTGTTACATTATTCAGTACAAAGAGCAGAGCTTTCTCCCTCCAGCTACCTGGGGAGGGGGTAAAGGAGAGTCTTGGGAGGAAAAACAAGGACAAATATATCTTTTGTCCAAAGTGCATCAATTTTAATAGTTAAGAACTAAGTACACTTTTCATTACTCCTCCCCCAAACTCTTCACCTCCTCTAGGGGTTCCTTTATACCATGAGTACTTCCTAGGATTAAAAATATTTGGACACCCATGTAAAATAAAGCCAGGCAGTTTTGTTTATATTTGGGGCTCAAACCATAGTTCATGGTTAATGTGGTAGGAGGAGGATTGTCCTCCAGAAGGGACCCACTTCCATGACCAAAGATCCCTATGTAGGATGGGACACTGTCTGACAGAGATCAGGGGAGGGTGTAGTAGTTAAGGCTGAATCTGAAGGGAAAACTGCCATGGGTTGTAATCTAACTCTAGTAAGTATTGGAATTGCTCCACTGATTTACTACAGATCTTCAAATTTAGCATTCCCTTGTCCCTTAGTGTCAAATATAACCTCTCTTGATCATTTTGAGGCCCACACTTAAGCAGGGGCCTGGATGTGGGTGGTGTGTTTGAAATTCTACAGGGGAAGACTTGCTTTTGATGAAATTTTGATTTGGCCTGGTGAGGTGGTGTCTGTGTAAATAGCAGGCAAGACTGGACCTTGACTTTGTCTTTCATGAGTTTCTATTACATCTAGGACAGCTCTTAAATTGTTTTAGCATTGGTCATCATTGTTTGCAAGGAGGACTGATACATACGAGGCGTCACATGGGGTAGGCAGCTTCCAAGCTACAAAACTGCACATTACAACACATATGTCGGTGGCATCCAATCCAAAGCCTTCCTGTGGTTCATTCCAAATTTGTGCAATAATGGTGGGGGTTCCTTTAGCAGGGACATCGTTTTTCTATCCCCTATTATGGCATCCAGTTGTCTAATTTCAGCCACTATTAGGATCAGCCTCCTTTGGGTGAGATACATTTTATATCACCTGGAAGCCCCTTTAATTTTTAGTACCTGGATTTTCTGTATACTTTATTCTAATTCATCATGAAGATTAGGGGAAACTTATTTATAATCAGTTGTTTTCACCTTCTATATATTGCCCTTCCTTTCCATTAAATCTGGTGCTAAAGTAAACAATGAAGCAATGTACTATTTCAGGGTCCCAAAGCAATCTGTAACCACAGTTTCCCAAATATCAATTTCATATTACTGCCAATGTAAACAAAAAGACTCAAATGGCGAAGAAAAAAGTCACTTAAAGGAAAAAGGAAACAGTTAAGTTGAAGAAATAGAATATCTCCTCTTAAAAAAGAGCAAAGTGTTATCCAAAGCAAAAATGAGATCTACAGATTTCAAAAACATTCATTTTTCTTTCTTCAAAGACAAAAAAAATAATGGAAGGTGGGAGTCAAGAAAATTTATAATTAAGGCAAATCTATACAAAAATAGAACAGAGTACAGTGATTTCACAACATGAAAGAAATGACTGAAATGAAATTTCACATATCTTCATGTCTAAAATAAAATACATTAATGCAAAAAAAAATTAATGCACAATTATCAAAAATATAAAGTCCGGATTTTTCCCTTATGTTTTTAATAAACTAACAAATTTCTGTTTAATGCAAATACTTCTAGAAGCCTGCTCTGTTTAGCAGCACATACTATACAAGTATTTTAGCACAAGAATCATATGTCTTATTCCAAATTAGTGATGTGCCATTTATACATTTTATTTCCATCATATGAAATTAAAGATCTTTCCAGTGATACACTTTAGAAAGCTTTGAAAGAGTTTTTAATCAAAATATTACATAAAAAGGAATCTTGATTTTTAAATGAATCTCAGTACTGTGACATGATCGGTATAATTTAACAGTTGAAACATAATATAGTAATAAAATCATATTAATTCACAGAAAATGATGGATTTTAAATATATATATATATAGTCAACATGAGCCTGTATGAGTAGTTAAAAACTAGAAAACACTGAAGAGATAAATAAGATGATATTTCAGTTGTGGCTATTCATTATTTTGCTTTCAGGAACCTGGAAGAAATCATCTTCTTTGAGCTTCAAATGATTTGGTACTTCTAGTCATTTCTTATCTTCCTCAATATTTCCTCGAATTGCTGAAATAAGGGACTCTAAAGAATCAAAGTTCTTTTCTGGTCTGAGGTAACCAATGATGGCCACACTTAGGATTTCCCTGTAGAAGTCCTGTCTGAAGGGATGTACAATATGGGTTTCCTTGGACTTTTTCATATTCTTGTAGTGTGGGTTCCAGGTGACCACCATCTTATGGACATCTCCGCTTCCAACACTGGCCCAGCCACAGTAAATGCCAGTGGGTGCATCTGCTGGAGGATTATCTACTACTTGTTCAGGAAAGTGAGCAGTGGGGATGCCCAGCTGCTTGGAGCCATGAGCAAAGCCCCGCACCACTGGCCGCAGCAGGAGGAGGGCAGGAACCTTGGGCCGCCACCCGCTTGCAGTGCGCGGTCCGCCCAGTACGCACATCGGCTGAGTCGCCCTCTAGAAGGGGCCCCTACCCTCCCCGACCCGCCGGGGAACACGGGCTGGAGCTCGGCATGTCAGGCCCACAACGTGTGTGGGGGCTCCGGTAACGCCCCGCGGCGGGTCCCTCATGATGTTCACCCAGCAGAAGCTGCGGGCGACTAGGAGGCAGCGTCTCAGCCTCAGCATAGTGGACCCTGGAGCCACCGCGGCCTCGCCAGCTTGGTGCATGCCCTAGGCTGAAATGAATGGCATTGTTTCTTTCCTATTCCCAGTTGATGGGCACGCAGAATATTTCTTCTACTTTTTCTACTTCTACTTTTTGCACTTAGCCCATGCATAACATCACATGCGTCTTTGTAGATATGCCCTAACTTTTCTTCAGGAGCGGTACATGAATACATAATAAAATCGTTGGTTCTAATGAAAAAGTAGTGTTTACATTCTATGTACTGAACCATCAAATGTGGATTTATGATGCAGTCAGATCTCTCTGAAAAAAATGTCTTTACAATTTGCTCTCCAAATAGCATACCCTGGGAGAGCTTGGGAACCTGGCCCCTTGTCAAGTCCTCGAGAACTGAGGGCCCAGCCAGGAGCCTCAGGGAGATTGAGGATGGAGGTGCTGGCTCTCAGAGGGAGTTTAGATGCATCTCCTCATTGAAGGTTTTCTGGCCCATGATTGTTTCTCTGGCACTAAGACTTTGACCGTGGGCATATATGAATCTTCCCTGATATATGACTGGTATTAGGATTTATAGAATTTCAAAACATAAACCTTGGTTTCCAAAACATTTGGAATTAGAGAATGAAAATCTAGAAGAACATAAATATGTCACTGTTAATATACTACTTATGAGGAAATTATGGGTTCCATCAAATCCTAAAGGGGTTTCCTCAGATTATCAAGCTTTTATTTCTGTAGAAAATTTCAGTCCCCAAAAGATATAACCCATGGGGTATTAATTAAATATGTTCTGTGATACACCGAGGTTAAAGAAAATGATCCTCACTAAAGTCTGTTTGATGATCATCTTGCTAATCCTGATGTACAATCCCTTTCACTATTTTGTACAAAAAAAACACTAAAATGTAAGAGGAAGATCTTAGTCTGGGAAACCACTTCTGTAGGAAGTGGGATTTATATGACTTATGAAATACAGGGAAGCATATGTGGCTCAGGTGATTGGGCTCCTGTCTACCATGTGGGGGGCTCTGGGTTCAATTACCAGGGCCTCCTGGTGAAGGCAAGCTGGCTTGCACCCACAGAGAGCTGAAGGCCCGTGTCTGCACAGAGCTGATGGCCTAAGCCCAAACAGAGCTGACGGTCTTTTGAGAGCTGGCACAGCAAGATGATGCAACAAAGGGAGGCAAGCAGACACAGAAGAATGTGGAGCAGATGGATACAGAGAGCAGACAGCAAGCACAAGTGGCAAGAGGGGCGTGAATAAGTAGATAAAATGAATCTTTTAAAAAAAGAAATATAGTTAGGATTTGGTACAAGGGAGTACCAAGTGTGGTGGGTTCATCTAGGGACACTTACTTCTACCTTGTGAAGGAATCTTACCCCAAGCCCTACAAAGCCTTCTTTGGAAAAACATTGATGCTATTATTCATGCACACATGTTAAATACTGAGATTGATCTTTCTTTTCTGTTCACTTTGGCAGCTTTATAATTTTCCTACATGGTTTTATTCTTTTATATCTAGTCATTTCTCAAATATTATCTAGTTATTGTATATAGAATCCACCATTAACTCTCCTCACCACAATTAGCATACAGGTTTTAGAGGGAAGTGTCTTTATCTTTTTTGTTTATTCCTGTATTCTCAACACCTTCTATAGTGTCTGGAACTTTTTAATGCTCAATAAATATTTTTTGAATGGTTTTAACATGATACCGAACAATCCCTAATGGTATCACTTTAGGAACGGTTCCTCTACTTTTCAAACAAATCCATTTTCCTTGCTTCATTATTCCAGATACTCCACAGTCTGTATGTAAATTACCAATCATTTTGCTTTGTCCATCTCACCACCGGGCAATTGACCAGGTGCATCACATAACAGTTCCTCTGCTTTCATCTTTGCCTCAGTAATTTGCTCAGGATGATTCCCTCACTTAAGACACCTCTTTCTTCCTATCCTTCCATCGAAATCATACTCATCCTTGACCTTAAGTCTCATCTCTAAGTGGTCTTTCCCAGATCATTTAGATCAAATTGATTTCCATCTTATTTATTTAAATGATATTCACCTGCCCTTATAACACATTAGCCAGTTCAACAAGTTTGACCTACATGCCCCTCTAGTGTATGCCCTGATTAAATATCTTCAAGGAGGGATCAAGTCACACATTTGTGTTCCTCAAAGCAGAATGAATTATATCCATCATGCTTACTTACTACATTGATTGCTAGTTTTGTTAGCCTTGAGCTAGTCCTTAAGATATAGATGGTTTGGACAAGCCACTGGGTAGTGAGGTCACAGAGTGTAAGCGAGATATGGATGAGAAGATCTTGGCTATGAGAAACGGTTCCAGAAAAGATACTTATATTCTAGATGGGGGGAAATCATTATTAATATGAGAGTACAATGCAGACTGTGATGAAAGAAGTGCAAACATATTATAAAAGAAAATATAGAAGGAACAAATAGTGTCCAAGGGGAAGAAGACAAGTTTTCTCAATGTGTGTATTGTTTCAGAGGAATATTTCAGGATAATTTGGATTTTAATAAGAGAAGATCTGTATCCAGAGGGAACCATATTAGTACCAAATTAGTGGAAGCTTGAAAGATCAGCACTTACGTAAGTAGATGGTATATTCATTTACCATGGCAGATGTAACATGTTCTAACAAGAATTTACTGGGTCACAATATGGGATGCTAGAAATGCAACATCAAGGTCTCAGAAGTTGATACTCCCTCCCTGAAGTCAGTAGTTTTTTGAGCTGGCTTGTCACACTCCTTGGGTGTCTTAGCTTGCATTTTTGCCTCCCTCACCTGAACTCCTTCTGAGTGGCTTTCTCTGACACTTCTACACCTTATAGCATCTCTGATTTCATCAGAATCCTCTCTTTATGAAGTTTCCAGTATTAAGGATTAAAACCCACCCTGATTTCAGTTTGTTCCCACACATATATATTAGGCCCAAACAAAAATATTCAGAAGTTTTTCTACAACTTAACTGGTATTTAGACTTCAAATTGTC